>JBBPKI010000360.1:0-10491 GCA_038089155.1 Nevesoporus exiguus
TACCGCTGGTCTAGGTCTATGACATCATACATGACGTAGTAGATTAGTAAGTAGTCACACGCTTGCCCTAAACCATGTAGGTAGTATAAGAACCCAATGTCATCAACGACCGGACTTCAGTCAAGTCCTGGTTGATTCCCCTAAATCATCCTCTTGATCCCTATAGCAAGTCTAGTAGTGTGACCGAAGCCTTAACAGGTTTAGGTTGCCAACATTAGGACTTGACTACTACACTTCCCTCACACTACTCTCTATACCTCGCCGTCGTTCGCGACAACCCCGGACCCTAGGGGCAAAGGGATTTACTACACTACCACTTCACATTTCACGCGCACTTGTGCTCTGCTTATCTTTTACGTATACCCCAGCTATACGCTGGTGAAGGTCGACCCATCTATAGGAGGGTTGTCAAGGGGTGTCCTCGAGAGGACTTAATTGGTTTAAACACCGCCTCCGCATGTTTTTACTTCGAAGGAGCCTAGGCTCAGGTCCACGTGAGGCCACTTCATTATAAGAATAGTCTTTATGTATTCGGTCATTGTCAAAAGAGCGGTCTTGTGCCCGACGACCCGAATTACCTATGATCCCTTTTCGAAGACTCTAGTCAGGTGGCTATTGACCTGATAGAGTAGAAGTTGGTGTTGACAACGGTCCACACTTCTTTACTTTTTCACACAAATGTTCCCATCCCGCGCCTCGCAGTCCGAGGAAAGAGAGGTACGCCTCGCCTCCGAAGAGACAAGAGTAGAACGAAGCGTCTCTGAAGAAACAACAGTAAATCGAAACTTCGCCTTCGGAGAAGAAGGAAGCGAATTCGAGTACGACCCAAACGACGGGTACTTAGACGAGTTTGGCTACTTCCACTGGTACGAGGACGAAACCCCTCCCCCAGTACAAAGGACTACGGTCACCCCTGAGTCTCAGCAAGAAGAAAACTTGCAAACCCCACCTCTACCTTCCCGAGAAGACGAAGAAGGTTGGATCCATTACAGACCACCTTCACAAGGGTACCGAACTCCGACCCCGGTACCACTAGTAAATATCTTTGAAGACATCGACTTCCTCCCCTATCTTCTAGATAGAATAAGGGAAAACGAACCCTTTGACGCAGCCCTTCTAGAAGCACACGCAATCCCCGAAGACCAAGCACTAGCCTTTTGTGCTAGAGTCCTCCAGGTTCAACTCCACCCCGATCCAAGGATACGCTTGGGAGAAGAAGTAGAACTTCTCAACGAACTAAGAGAAGGGCTTATTGCCTTACGAAACCTTTGCACACCATCCCCTTCTCTCTCCCCTGAGCCGGAAGTAGTCCCGGTTCTACCAGAAGAACAAAACATCGTGGCTCCCTTACAGAGACCCCCTCCCATTCGTCGACTCCGAAACCGACGACTCCTCCAAGAACCCGCTAGGAGACCAACCCTCGTCCCCCGACCGGAACTCCCGATCGCCACCCGCACCTGCTCCAGAACCCAAAATGTCCAACGAAACCATCCGTATCCTGATGGACCAGCTCCAGGCTCTACAAGAAGAACTCGTGGAGCTTAAGAGGGATAAGGGAAAGAAAAGGGCGGAAAATGTAGAAGTAAAGGTATCCAAAAAGGTAGAGATGGTCCCAGACCCAGGAAGGTTTAGCGGACTAAAAGAGGACTTTGACAATTGGCAAATGAATATGGCCTTGTACATAAAAAGTAATCCAGAGTCGTTCACGGACGACGAATCAAAGAACATCGCAGTCTTGACCAGAATAGGTCCTAAAGCCGGAGAAAAGGACACAACTGGGGCCGCCCAATGGGCAAGACAGCAACTCCGACACCTTATGAAAACAGACAACTGGCTCTCAGAAGAAGATATAGGGAAAGTATTGATCCAACAATTCAAATCCTTAAATGAAGAAGACGAAGCCAGAAATAAGCTGGAATGGTGCAAACAAATGTTGAGAGAATCTGCCCAGGCCTTTACCACAAGATGGCTAGGGTATTACTATGACATGGGAGGAGACCCCTCCAAACCAGATCCAGCCGGAGTGAGAATGTTCGAAAAGGCTCTGGAAGAAAATCTCGCACGAAGGATCTATGAAGATGGAAAAAGAAAGATGTGCATACAAGACTATATAGAAGTTGCCAAAGAAATGGGATCTAGACTAGATTCCCTAAAACTAAGAAAAACAGAGAAGATCCAATCAGGATCGACTCAAAACAATGCCTACCGAGAAGGACAGGCACGAACGTATGGCAGAAGAGGACAGCCAATGGACATAGGAGCTGTTCAAAGAAATTCTAAATGCTTCAACTGTGCGAAAGACGGGCATCTCACACGAGATTGCCCAAACCCAAAGAAAGAGTGCACTGAATGCAAATTCCTCGGAGGAGGGCATAAACTCAACTGCTGAAAAAGGGCACAAGGGCTGCAAAGGAGGCCACAAATCAGAGAAATGAAGAAAGAAGAAGAAAAGAAGGAAGAGGAACCCAAGGAAGCAAAGGCCATAAAAGGAATGGACTTCGAACAAATGAAGGCGTACTTCTTCGACCTTCATGACACAGAAATGAAGAAGGCGGGAAAAGGCTACGGCAACTGAGTGATCTGGGAACTCAGAAGCCGAAAGAAAATACCTTAAACACCAAAAATAGTTTCTCCTCTTTGTCACCCTATATACAATATGGACAAGACTTCGACAACGATTCAGACTCTTCTTCCACATGTTATTCTTCCGAACCGAGTAGTCCTATTTATAGAGTACACCTACCATCAACCGAGACCGGGTCTCCCCAAAAGGAGCTTGCTGCACGGGAATGCAGGCTTAATTCGGTCAAAGAAAACAAAAAAAATATTTATGAGGAAAGTTTCCCAGAATGAGTACTCTTACGAAACACCAAGGTGCAGTACGAGATCCTTATGGACATCTCGATTGCACACCCAACTACCAAGAACAAGTGACATGCTTGTAAGGCCCTCTTGGATAGTGGAGCCAATGGAGTCTTCGTTGACAAGCAATGGGCCGACCAAATAAAGTTACCCCTCAATAGGATGGAGAAGGAAATTCCAGTCTTTAACGTAGACGGGACAAAGAATTCTGCTGGAGCAGTTACCCACCAAGCAGAAATCATCCTAGATTATCAAGGACACCATGAACGCCTAGTCGCTGAAGTTACAAATCTAGGCAAAAATAATATGATCTTGGGTTACACATGGTTGGCAAAGCATAACCCAACCATTGATTGGACAAAAGGAGAAGTAAAGATGGCAAGGTGCCCAAGGTCCTGCTACATGTTGTCGGACCGAGGCACAAACCTGGCAAAAGAAGAAGAAGAAGAACTTAAGCATGCTTCGACCGTGCATAGGTTCATTAAGAATCTTGAAATGTCAAAGAAAAAGGAACCAACTCTTGAAGAAATGGTTCCAAAAGAATACCATCATTTTCTGGATGTCTTCAGCAAAAAGGAGTCAGAACGACTTCCTTTAAGAAAACCCTGGGATCATGAAATAAAGCTGAAGCCTGGCTTTCAACCTAAAAAGGCAAAGATATTCCCAATGAGCAAGGATGAAATGGAAGAGCTAAAGTCCTTCGTGGAAGAACAAACCAAGAAAGGGTATATTAGACCCTCACGCTCTCCACAAACCTCTCCGGTCTTCTTCATACCAAAGAAAGATGGGAAGAAGAGACTGGTACAAGATTACCGATATCTTAATGAGTGGACGGTAAAAAATAATTATCCACTCCCCTTAATAAGTCAACTAGTGGACAAATTACAAGGAGCAAAATTGTTCACGAAGCTAGATCTCAGATGGGGATATAACAATATCAGGATCAAGGAAGGAGACGAATGGAAGGCAGCCTTCGTCTCACATTCAGGAGCCTACGAACTGTTGGTTATGTTTTTCGGACAATGCAACGCCCCTGCCACTTTTCAGCAAATGATGAACGAAATCTTTGCCGATATGGATGGTGTAGTCATCGTCTATATCGATGACATAATGATTTTTACAAAAACGGACGACGAAGAAGAACATGATAAGATCGTCCAAGAAGTACTAAAAAGGCTCAAGGAACACGACTTGTTCTTAAAGCCTGAAAAATGCTTTTTCAAGCAAACAGAGGTCGAATTCCTCGGAATGGTCGTAAACACCGAAGGAATTAAAATGGAGAAAGGAAAGGTAGAAGCCATATTAGAGTGGCCGACACCTAAGAACATCAAAGGAGTCCGGAGCTTCTTGGGACTCGCAAACTACTATAGAAGATTCATTCAAGACTTCTCCAAAGTCTCACGACCCTTGAATGATCTAACAAAGAAAGACCAACCTTGGCAGTGGGGACCCACTGAACAGGAAGCCTTTGACACACTAAAAAGAGCCTTTACCACAGCCCCCATACTCGCCTACCCAGACAACAACAGCAAGTTTAGGCTCGAAACTGACGCTTCCGACTTTGCTACTGGCGCGGTCCTTTCTATAAAACAAGAAGACAAGTGGCACCCTGTTGCCTTTTCCTCTGCTTCCATGACCCCCGAACAAAGGAATTACCCAATTGCAGATAAGGAAATGCTCGCCATCATTTTGGCTCTTGAACAATGGCGGCATTACCTTGAGGGGGCAGAAGAATTTGAGGTTTGGACGGATCATGCCAACCTCAAATATTTCATGACCAAACAAGACCTCAATCACAGACAGGCCTGATGGTCACAATGGCTGTCATGATTTAATTACATCCTGGTCAATAAGCCCGGTTCACAAATGGGCAAAGCTGATGCTCTCTCTCGACGAGAGGATCATGCACAAGGAATTGACAACGATAACAAAGGTCTTCAAATGATCCCTGAATACAGAGTAAGGGTACAATCAAAATACGGCTACTCAATCGAAGGAGAGGAAAGAAAACTCCTCGAAAGAATTGTAGAAGCTCAAGAACAGTGGAAAGGCAAAGATACAGAAAAGCATAATCTACTAACAAAAGACAGTATCCTTTATCTTGGTGAAAGGATATTTGTTCCCCCAAAAGACACCTTACACCAAGATATAATAACCCTCTACCACGACTCTCCAATCGCTGGACACGGCAGTGCCGAGAAGACCTGGCAGATTATTGAGCGTTATTTCAATGGAACAGCCTTAGAGCCCAAGTAAAAGACTATTGTTCCAGATGTGATAGATGCGCTCGTATGAAACCAGAAAATAAGGCACCAAAAGGAGAGCTAATTCCGAATCCAATCCCCGAAGGTCCCTGGAAAGACATATCCACAGACCTCATCACTGACCTCCCCCCATCCAATACCTATGACTCTGTACTCGTCATAGTAGACCGATTTTCAAAAGAGGTGGAATTCATCCCCACCAATAAAACAATTACAGCCTTGGGTACAGCAAAGCTCTATAGAGACCATGTTTGGAAGCACCATGGTCTCCCAAGGTCCATAATCTCTGATTGAGGACCACAATTTGCTTCTCAAGTAATGAAGGATCTGGGCAAAATGCTCAAAATCGACCTCAACATGTCCACAGCATTCCATCCTCAAACTGATGGACAAACAGAAAGGGTCAACAGAGACCTTCAACAATATCTTCAGCTTTTTACAGCTGAAAAACAAGAAAAATGGGCAGAATGGTTACCCCTGGCACAATTCTCTTACAACAATCGCCAGCATTCCGCCACAAAGAAATCTCCGTTCGAAGTTACCAAAACTTACGAACCACGAATGGGTATTGAACCCATTATCACAAAGAATGAATCGTCCTCGGCATTTGCACAGGACTTTTCCAAGACGCTTGAGCAAGCTAGAGAATCTCTTGAAAAAGCTCAATCTTCAATGAAGCAGCAAGCTGATAAGCACCGCACCAAGGTTCCCAAAATGAAAGTTGGAGACATGGTCTGGCTTTCAACAGAGAACATTAAACTCAATAGGGCCTCAAAGAAACTTACCGAAAGGTGGATCGGCCCTTACGAAATCATTTCATTCGCAGGATCTAATGCCGTCACACTCAAACTACCGTCTACCCTGCGAATCCATCCCACTGTAAACGTTTCAAGGGTTAAACTGTACAAGGAACACCTTGAAAATCAACCTGTAGTTGCCCCAGGACCCGTTGTAGGCACACAAGAAGGGCTTCCAGAGTTTGAAGTCGAATATATTGTCAATTCTCGACTTAAAGGACGAACTTTGGAGTTCCTAGTACATTGGAAGGGCTATGACGAGGAAGACTGTACGTGGGAGCCTCAGAGCCACCTCACTAACGCCAAAGAGGCAATAAAGGACTTTTACCTCTCTAACCTGGCGGCACCCCGGAAGCTCAGAATGGTCCAAACGGACTTTGATTCACTCTTTTCGACCTATTCAAATGTGACAGAACCCTCCCAGGTTCCCTTTAATCGCCTGGAATGTGATTCATAGGAGGGGGGTAATGTTACAATTTCTCATCTTATCTTATCTTATCAAGTCACATGACCACTATCACGTGACCATGGGACATGTCACCTGACCAAGTCTAGGTCAAACCCTTTCACTTCATTCACATTCGTTCTAGAACCCTTATCTCCAAGCTTCTTTAATTACCATTGCTCTAGGCCCTTATCTTTAATTCCGCTCCACAGTGATGTCACTACCTTAGTAAGTCTTCACACGCCTGCCCTAGAGTACCCAGTAGTATATAAACCTGAATACATCAACGACCAGACTTCAGTCAAGTCCTGGTTGATTCCCCTGGAACTTCCTCTTGTGCTCTATAGCAAGTCTAGTAGTGTGACTGAAGCCTTAATAGGTCTAGGTTGCCAACATTTTTACCTATTTGACATTGTTTTATGTTAGTTGAGCACTACATAGGCATGTCATTACTTATCTAAGAAGTTGTCCACTCTCCTTCGTGTTAGAATGCCCGGTATAAGCCTGTAAGCCAGGTCCTAGCCCTCCCTCACTGTCTGCATTGCACGCAGAAGTCTGGGAATGCACCTGGAAGTCTGGAGTCTGGTCCCTTCTGGAGAAGGCCCCCATAGGAGTTGTCCACACCAGTGGTATGCTCTTTATTGTCCTTTTATTATATATTTCCGGCCATTTTGGATTGTCTTGAGACTCCCTGGGATGAACATATCGCCCCATTACCCTTCTCTTGCCTCACACGCAGGCACATTTAGATCTTTACAACAAGGTTGAGGCTATACTTGCCCATAAAGGAAATGGATCACAAAGACGATACCTGATCAAGTGGCTTGGTTACCTGTCATCAGAAAACACTTGGAAACCTGAAAGCAACTTAGATCAAACACAGGACCTGCTGACTGAGTATAAATCAGCCTGCCTAGTTACTGATTGATCCATGACTGACTGCAGCTTCATCACCATCCTCATAACATTATATATACTTGCTGTCCTCACATCCATCCTCCTAGCTGCCATCCTCTTCACTAGAGCCATCAACCACTTACTTGCTGCCCAAAATCGCTAAACCACTATGTTTCATCCTGAGTTCACTGCTGCTGCCCATACTCATCGCATATATGCTAAGTTCCTTCCTGATTTTCAAAGATGTTTACTCTATTCTGCTATTTTGTCTTGTCCTCCTCTTCTCCATATTATAGGATGATCCCCTACTGCTAGGTCCTCCACCAGTGGATTAGAGGCTCTCATTACCCTTGCCACCTCACTTAACTCCACCTCCCACTACCTGGAACAGTTCCCCAACTGACACACCATCTCTGCCCCTCACCTTGACAGAGCTTGCATTTGGATGCACCAGATACATTCCCACCTTTAGATGCTCTTCTCGCTGTTGGTTTTGATAATGCCATTGTCTCTCTCAAACCCGAGGACATCTGGCCAATCTTCCAACCCATCTATAGAACCCTTACCAATGAAGAAGAGCTTAACAAATATGAGGAACAGGATCTCATTCTCCATGCCCCACTCCAGGAACATCTCACCTTCCCATCCTCTCCCCCACCGTCGTCCCCCGATACTGCCACTCCAGTTAGACCACCTGTCCCTCGACCCACCACTATCACACCCACTAGCCAGCGGATCTCCATCCCTGAATGAGTCCTGCCGTCTCTGCCTCACCCCACTATCTCCCCTGAAAACTTAGCAGTAACTTGTTGTTTTCAATGCAGAACTCTCAGGCACTTTCGCAAGCACTGCCCCCAGTACTGCTGCCCCAAGTGCAAACAATGGGCACCAGGGCATAATAGTGCTCAATGCCTCTCTGTACAATGCAATATGTGCTACCATTGGGGTCATGCTGCCCATCTCTGCCCCACCACCAGATGCACTACTTGTGGGATGATGGGACACAACTCAAGTGTTTGTGACACAGTCCTTGACTCTGACTATACTGACTACGAGGTCAATGAGGGAGACCCAGATGGACCTGACAGGGATTAGAGAAACCAGGTTGAATATCGAAGCAGGGCTTCAAGTTTACGAAGGGTGTAATATTACAGTTTTGTTTCTTCAAGGTCATCTGGGACCAATCACACAGAAAGTATATATTCCATATCTGATCATTGTGTATTCTGATGATATCCACTTGATCCTGTTACTATAGCTTTTGACTTCACAGCTTCCATCTTCTTTGATATCTTTTGACATAGCATTCATCAATCTTCTTTTGTTGGTGATGTATTACCATTCTCTACCATCTCAGGCTGTGGGCACAGCCTCTCTAGCTAGACACTATTTAAACCTTCATGTACAATAGAGAGCTCCTTAGCCAATTCTTATTCCCTTGTGGACTACCTATTGTTCGCTCCGCTCACCTTCTCAAAGGAAAGAGCCCTAGTCTTTGCCCACCTTATCCAAGGAGAGTGGCACTGAGTACCCTCTTCAAGGGACTCTCTTTGACTCAGTGAGAGTCCATCCACCATCGATAGCCAACCCTCTTGTGGGTTGCCCCACTAGTCAAGCATGTTCCACAAGATGGAACGTTGTCAGCAAACTCTAGAGGAGTCGCCCTGCTGACCTAGGCCCTTCTACACCTATTCAGGGATGTTACTGTGTGCTACCTTGGCAGCCGAACACGTGTATCCTCACAGTGAGATCATACTCCATATGAACAATGGTATGGCAAAGTCCCTGACCTCTCACACTATCACAAAATTGAATGCAGAGCATTTGTGCTGATCCAGAATCAACACAATCTGAAGGTGTTCAAACAATCTGTGGAATGCATACTGATTGGTTACTCAACTGATGCAAAAGTATACCGATGCTGCCATCATGTGTCCAGTAAAGTGTTCATGTCCTACCATGTAGCTTTCATTGAATCACATCAATCTGTTGCCCAGACAAATGCAAAGATCAATGTCTTCGAATCATCCTCTCTTCAAAGCTTTGTGCATAATCAGTCACAGCCCGACAGTGCCAATAATACACCACATAAAGTATTGCATGAACTCTCTGGGGATACTCCTAAAAAGTGCGATTCACTGTGATGATCCAAGAGGGTTTCCTACCCCTATTGAAAAGTGGGCTGCATTCCTGGATGTACCATATATCCCTCCTTTTCAACAGACTTTACTTGCTACAATGGAAACAGCATTCACTTGCACAGGTCACAATAGTCAGAACAAAGGGAACATTTCTGAGATATCCAAGATGGATTCTGTTTTCACTTGCCCTGATGGCTACCCAGGAGATCCTGGATCCTACCAAGAGGCAATGGCATCACCTGATGTGGCTCAGTGGACAAAGGCTCTCTAGGAGGTGTTTCAATCCTTGAAATGTTGGAAATGGACACCTGACAAGCATGCGTGTGTGCAGCCACCACCAGCATGAGTGAACTGTGCATGTATTGCTGTCCCCATGTGGAATGAATGTTAGATAAGTGTCAGACCCATACAATACCTTTGTTATCTTTGAATCTATCAGTCTGTTTCATTTAATAGCCTTATGCTCCATTCTTCTGAGCTCAGTATATTCCATATATAAAGCTTAGTCTCTTGTACATAGACATCTCAGTCTGTTGCACCACACGATGACTGAGGTGAGCCAACTGTCATCTATATCTACCTACTTGAGCTTATCCCTATGCAGTTTGTCTCTTGATAGGTAATACATTAGTCTGTTGCACCACACAATGACTAAGTTTGTCTCTCGATAGCCGTTGTGCTTCCTTTCCTCCTTTGCACATTCTTTTCATAAAAGACCTCAAAGTCTTCAAGCTAGTTCCTCATATTTTAGTCCCTTCTGGTCGCCGCATTATGAGAGGTCATGCTATTTTTAAGTTGAAATGTGATGCAGATGGAAACCTAATATGCAGCACTTGAATGAGTTCTTCTGATTTACCATAACAAATTAATTAAGAATTAAAATTAAAAACAGGTAGTATAGCAATTGACTTTAAAACTACCATAGAATCTTTTTTAAAAATAAAAAAAAAGTAGTCAATAAACCTAACCCTAATATAGGGTTAAGCAAGGATGAAAAGTATCTTTTATTACATAATCAGTGATGTTGATCTTCTTGTACCAAATATCACAGGTATAATTATTGTTATCTTATTGTTTTATAAATA
>JBBPKI010000361.1:0-26403 GCA_038089155.1 Nevesoporus exiguus
TGTGGAGCTGTAATCTAAACTCTGCACAGCAACAGGTAAAAGACAAACACGTTTCTGTAGAATGAAAACACGCTTCTGACTGCTTCCCCAAGTGGCAGATACAGGCACTGAGCAATGGCACGTATGCGGTCCAAAACGTCGCATACAGCACGTACATCACCAGCACCACTCCGGATCAGTTGACCTCCACCCTCGAGCAGGCGTCTACGCCGTACGCCTGGAATATCACTGTGACTCCACTAAACTTCATCACGTAGGTGCTCCACCCTTCCTACTCGACACGGTTCTTAATGATATGCCAGGCTTACTACGAACAACAACAGTACGGTCGGGTGGTATGTTCACACCGCTAGCAATGGTTCCGCAGTGAGTTCGATGGCATATATTAGTGCTTGGACCGCTTCTTCCGTATTGAACGTGCTCCAGGTGCAGCTGGAGCCGTGCTGTAGCGGCACCAGCAACTTCTGGTTGTTCATCAATGCACAAAACTCGACCATTTCTGCGAATTTTCCGCCGGGCGGTCCTGGTAGGCCTGGACAGCCCTGGAGGATCATTGCGGGGATTTTCACTGGTCTGTTTGCGCTCGAATCGATCCTGATTTTGGCTTCCTTCTTCATTCTGCGATGGCGGCAGAAAAGGCAGCAAAATACTTCTGTTTTCGGTGAAAAATGATTTTGGTGACTTGCTCAGCGGGCGTGTTCAGGGTCTTGTATCGACAATAGGACGATCTTGGTTCTTTTTTTCTTTGTACTGTACCCTGCTACTTTATCTGGTGCCTAAAACTCGTCGTATTTTTCTGGCTTATCTTTTCCCCACTTCCTGCGTCGCCGGACCCGAGCAATCACCGAGCCTCAGGCGCACGGTTTTGTCCATGGCGCCTAATTCCGGATTTCTGCGCAGCAGGCCAAGTACTGCAGCTGAGCGAGACAAATGGGATACATGCATTTCCGTGTGGAACGTCGGAAGGATTTTGAACTCAGATGTCAGCCGCAGGAAACACGGAACGCCCGATGCAGTGCCTATGCGAGCGATGCACGCCGATACGTAAATGGATAAGATAGGACGAGCATATGTACCGTGATGTGATCAACTCTCCTCGTACCCCGCCGCCCCTTATTGGACCTACCTTCTCACCCTCTTGCGTACGGTGGTTCTGATTTTCAGTGGCTCACCTTCTGGTTGGACAACGTCCGAGTCTTCGTCACATCCAGCGGCACAATCAAGCAAATTAAAGTGTTGACCGCGTCCGTGATAAAGGTATGCAGCCTGCGGGTCGAGGTGTGTATGCGCCCATCTTTAGCGAGTAACTGTAGTAACCGCCCGCCGACTCTAAGATGGCCCGAGCGTAATCACAGTCAGGAATCAGCAACGAATATACTCGGTCGCCTTTGCCGACGATGACAAGCAGGTGCTGAGCGGCGGAGTCGAAGGAATACTTCGGGGATGGCGAGTCGACGACGGGCGCGAGGCTGGGAAACCAATCCGAGCCAACGGAGGAAAAATATACGCGCTCGCTGTGTCACCTGATAGCAAATGGCTTGTATGCGGACTCAAACTTCCAGACGACACTGGCAGCGAAGAGGCGAGGGTGTGCGTATGGGATGCACGGACTCGGGAAAAGGCCTTGGAGATGCACGGTCATACGGACACGGTACTTTCTGTTCACATCTCCACAGACTCGTCCAAGATTGTTACCGGTGGGTCAGACAAGCTGGCGTTCGTCTGGAACTTGACGACGGGCGAGTCGGTCATTGGCCCACTGGAGCACGATGGATGGGTGGTGGCAGTGCAGTTCTCCCGAAAAGGTGACCGCATCGCCACCCTGACCGCGGAAAACCCCGATGCAAAGTCGATCCGCATTTACACCAGCGAAAATGGTCAGCGACTGCTAGACATCCCATTGGCAGCCAGGGCAATTCCATCGTCACCCATTGTCTGGTCGGCTGATGGCAATCAGCTCCTCACTGTCTCGTACGGTGAAGCCAAGTGTTTCGACTCGTCTTCCGGCTCCTTGTGCGGCAGCTGGACCGTTCCTGGTAAAGGACAGCCTACTTCCATCGCTTTGGCACACAATGGAAAGTTCATCGCCATCTCCTCACACAATACGCTATCGTTTTGGGACGTATTGACTCACGAGCCAATCGGAGATGACGTCAAGCACACAAGCCACGTCTGGTCCATCGCGTTGTCTTCCGACGACGACTGTATTGCGATCGGCGAAGAGAACGGGACAGTTACATTCCGTAGCCTTCGAGATATGCTTCCGGCCTCATACTTCTCTATAAAAGTGAGTGGTTAGCTTGGAAGTATCGGCAAATCTAATATGCAATTATCAACTGCGACTCCACCTTTTTCCTCGTTGTGAGTATGTTCAGATATCGGCTGCTTGCTCGCATTGATCCTTTCATTCTCCCCTCGCAGCAATATTGAAGTTACCACTTATGTACATCGATCACGAAGTATTAGCATGCTGGACGCAGGGCGACCTGTCCCGTGCCGAAGAGCTCTTGACAGAAGAGATTGCACATACTGTTTACAACCATTTTCACCATGCACGCGCACTCGCTCAACGCGCACTTGTACGGACGCGTTTGAAGCAGTGGAACTCGGCCATAGATGACGCCAAAAAGGTACGTTGGTGCTGTCCCTTTGTGTCACCCTTCATTGACAACCGGACGCCCAGTCTATCGAAGAGCGAAGATCTACCATCGGACATGTTGCAAATGCATTTACATACGTTGGCGACAGAGACCACGAGTCAGCCACGCGTGTATTCGACATCGTCTTTACCAAGGATCTCGCAACCGAGAATAACCTTCTCTTATTGATCAAGGTGGGCGCCGATCATACTTATTACCGCTTGTATTGATGATTACATCCAGGCGATCATCATCTTTGAGTGCGGTGCACATGACAACGCTATTTCCCGCGTAGATGACCTGATTGACGTCTTGGACGACCGATCACTATGCTTCACCGTTCGGGTATGAGAATGCTACTATTGCTTGTAGATAAAGGTTGACAAGGTATCGCATAGGCTCAAATGCATCTCTTACTTGGAGGTGAATTGTTAAAAGAAGGAGACAGCAAAGGAGCCATAGAATTACTTGGACGTGCGCGGGAAGCTGTTCCGCTACAGAAGCATCCTCAGATGTCGGTGATCTCGCTCGTAAGTTATCTGTTCCTTGCGAGTTCGTCAACGAATATGCCAACCCTATTTGGAAGATCTTTGGATGGGACTTCGACAGATTTGATCTTGCGGTTCAGCGGCACCTTCAAGAATGCTTCAAGTGGTTCGAAGGCCACGGAGATGAGGCATTGTCCAAGAATCCGAAAGAAGCAATTGTACGATACTCTACAGCACTATCCTTGAATCCGCCAAATCCCTCGAGTATCCTTGTCCACCGAAGCAAAGCGCGGGCCTTACTGGAGCTGTGGGAGGGCGCGTTGGATGACGCAGATGAGGTACATAGCATCTTTTTCGTGTTTGATAATCCTTCATTTTTCTGGTCTAGGCTATCAAGATTGACCCTCGGAGTCCGTGGGGATATAAAAGAAGACATGCGGCTTTGCATGGTTTGAAACGCTACGATGAAGCAATCGATGCATTCTCTTCCATGCTTTCGTTCATCGAAGAGTCTCCTGATCCAGACGCTCGTCGTAGGTCTTGTTCTATTGGCATGAAGATGACATCGTGACTTATACCGCATAGAACTAGGCCAGAAATATATCTCACCCTCTCAGTCAGAGGCAGCCATCGAGAGCATCATTCGCGGGGTCTTCAGGGTATCCCCTCTTGTGCTCATAGACGTACAGAGTGGCCGTCTATGTGATGGTCCTCAACGGATGCATATGTTCAAGTCGGAACTGCAATTCAAAGAACTCGTTTCTTCCATGACGCACGAGTTGGACGATGGACGCATCCAGAGTGTAGTGGACAAATATTTTCTCTATGTGACGTTTTCGCACGTATGGGAGGGGAAGGAGCCTTCGTTCCAGGACGTCAATCAGGCCGGCTCAATATGGAAGCTAGAACCCTCACCCTTGACCGAGAAGTTACACAAATTCTGCGAGGTGGTTCGTACCGACGGATACCGGTGGGCATGGAGTGACACGTGTTGCATTGATAAGACGATCGGCACCGTGTTGAGCCAGTCGCTCACGATGATGTACAAGTGGTATGAAATGTCTGCAGCTACGTTCGTCTTTCTCAAGGACCCAGAGTTACTGTCGTCCCTCATCGGTCTCCAAGGCACCGTTTGGATGACCCGTGCCTGGACCTCGCAGGAACTTCTCGCGCCGAAGGTGGTCCGATTCTACAATCGCAATTGGAAGCCATACCTCGGTGATACCCGCGACAACCATAAAGAGTCACCGAAGATCATGCAGGAACTCGCAGATGCCATCGGGATTGCTAGCGAAACCATAATGGCTTTCAGCCCCAATGATCTTAGTGTTCGAGAAAAGCTACGACTCGCCTCGACACGCAACGCGACGGTGGAAGAAGATATCGCATACTCGTTGATCGGTATTTTCAAGAGTGACATCATACCACGCTATGGAGAAGGAGATGCCGCGTTGGGCCACCTCCTCGAGGAGATTGTGGCTCGCTCGGGCGAAGTGCGAGTACTTGCCTGGAGTGGCAAGCCTTCATCGTACAACAGCTGCCTCCCGGCCTCCCTCGAAGTGTACAGCCAGCCCCCTTCCGCTCCGCCCGCGGTCAGCAATGCTGAAATGGACACGTGCATCACTGCATTAAAGGGGTCGCTATCTCAGGCGGATGTCATGCATATTCACAAGCAGGTGATCCAATTACCGCCAGCGCGCTTTGCCAATCGCCGACTACACCTTCCATGCATCATATTCGGAGTCAGAAGGCTCGGCATACAAGATTTCGTCGAGAGTGGTCACGAGTACCGCTACCGTGCTGTGGTGTCTGGGATTAGCGATGTAGAATTCCAGACAGCGGAAAAGCTCTCACTGAGGGAGCCGCGCAGGTTCATCTTCGTACATCCTTGGATTCGCGACTTGCGTGATCCGCTTGATGGGTCCACCTGGGGAAGTACGGGAGATGACGACGAGTCCGAGTCCGATCGTGAAGCCGAGGTCGGGGAACCGACCGCGGCACCATTGCATGCGCGACCAGCCGCTACCACGGACGACTACACCCGGGCATTGCGGCTCGTCGCGCGCCTACAGCAGCCCTTCCAGGCGTTGTTGCTCCAGCAAGAACCTACTGGAGAGTTCAAGCGCATCGCTGCAGAGTACGAGATCGTCGTGCCGGGTCTCGAACCTCGAATCAACTTTGCCAGGGACGTTCGTACGGAGGTCGTAGAGATATTGTGACGTGGTGTGGGATGTCGTCGCTTTGCGTGTCTCTCTGTGTGTACGCTGTCGTTTCGTCGTTTCGTCGTCCTTGGTGTGCTTTTGCTGGGGCTTTTTCTGGTAGCTGTCTCTTGTATTGACTGTCGTTTCTATCGTGGGTTGATGGTTGTAGTCCTATTTACTACGCGTGGAGTTGCTCCTAACAGCGGTCGTCCATCATACGACGTAGACTGGCCATGTCATGACAACCAATAAAGTGTGGACGAAGCCGTCAGCACGGTTGGGACACACCGATCAAAATGGCAACGATAACCTGCATGCACAGGTGTTTGGCGCCCAGTGTGCTTCTTCGACGGGGCGGCGCGACGTGATTGCGCCAGAGCCGCCAGTGCGCGGCGTGCGTTCCAAGTATTGAGAACGCGTCGGCACTCGCCATGTACCACAAGGAAGTTGCTCGAGATGCGACGTGCATGTCAACCTATAGTGGTGATCCTGATCGCTGCCAAACAGGTTCCAAGACGTATCCGAGGAAACCAATACCTTCTCCGATTCAAGTCCACTGGGAAGGTGTCGAGACACGGGTCCGAGTCACACTCCATGAGAACAGGCCAAAGTAGTACATCTACTTGTACAACATCGACGGAAATATCAAAGACGCGCTCCATAGCACACCTCCAACGAGCGTAGTCGACCATCTAGGCCCACATCGCTTTGAACTTTTCGTTAAACTCTTCCGTCGCCTCATGCACCACCTCGAGCACTTTCCAGTCGCTCTCCTCTACCCGGCTAGGTTTCACGCGATGCACCCCACTCCCCCCTTGAGCCGCCCGCTTCGCTCCTTTGCTATCTCCACTTCCATCTTCATCGTCCTTTTCTGTCGGATCTTCCATATCGATAAACCCGCTATCCAAGTTCTCCGATGCATCTCCACCCTCATCGGTGTCCGATTCCTCCCCTGCATTCGCACATTCCTGCTTCCTCGTTATCAACTGCTCCAACACACCTCTGACTGTCATCAACGTCAAATTAAACTCTTGCAACAGGAACCAGACGTCGCCACGCCGAATCGCATTGGCTTTGCTCAGCGGTTGCACTTGACCGTGCGTGTAAAAGTCCAGAATGTAGGCATTAAGGGCATGGTGTTTGGGCTGAGAGTGCCCTGAATGTCGATCTCCGCCTCGGTCTTTATTTCCGCCAGATCCAGTCTGCGCAGGCGCTGCAAAGATATGTGCAACTGACGGAATGGCGTGCTCGTTCAGATTTAACCCCCTCCTCGCCGTCCTCGCTAGATCAGATACGCTCTCGAACCGATCGTCGTGCCCTGAGTTTGCGACAAAGAGTGACCTTGCCACGACCTTCAACGCCGTCTTCCGCAACCACGCACTAAACCGTGCCTCCGTGTGAAATGCAGGCGTCCCGCCAAGTTCGATACCACTTAGCGGAAGGCGGATGTCAGGACCCAGTTCTGCCCTGCGCTTCGTGCCGTACGTGAGCGCATACCCAGTAAAGATCTGCAAGATCTCCTCTTCGTGCGCGGCGAGCACACGCCTGGCGTCCCTTGCCAAAGGAGGTAAAATCACCATCGACGCAGATCTTTTGATGGTTTCAGCTGTGTTCTCGTTTTTGAGGTACGATCCTGGTAGATAGCGTCTTCCAAACAAGTGGCTCATAAGCAGAATGAAATCTCGCTTGGCTTTTGTGAGACTGGACTGAGCACAGATTCGGTGAATGACGCCGTGTCTGAGTAACGTGACGAGCGCAAAGTTACTCGGCTCGGTATAGTACAGGTGAGAAGCAATTCCAAAGAGGTTGAACGGATGACCGTGTTCGTCTAACAGGCGTGCGCGCCGAAGATAGTCGATACTGAATCGAAGGTGGTGCAGGAGTTGGTGTTTGCCCTCCTCGGAACCAAAGCTGACTTTGGGGAGACGGAACAAGCGTTGGACAGCGTTCACAGCAGCGGGAGCATACCCAGATCCTTCGAGAAGATTAAAGAGGCGCAAAACCAGTGTAGACGTTACTGGGAAGTTGGCACCCAGGGATGGGAGCTTGGATAAGGTCAAACGTTGCACTCGGTCCATGGGAAGTCCATAGAACACAACCTTGCCAAGGAGATCGTATCCACGTCTCCCGGCGCGACCAGCGCATTGTCGATACTGGGCCAAAGCTCGGTATATCTTACGAAAACAAGCAGTTGCAACGTACCATGAGGGCTGTCAGATATGGAGAATCACCACAAAAGACAGAGGTCTTCGTTGGCGCATTGATACCGAGTGCGAGCGTGCCTGCGGAAATCTGTTAGTTAGAATCGTTTACCTTGTCTGTCGTATAAAGAGTACCTGTCGCAAATATGACACGGATGAACCCCCGACGGAATAAACTGCCCATCCGTTAGCGATCCGGGAACGTGAACTGATTGTCCGCCTTGCTCACCTTTCGACGACCGTTCTATAGCGCTTGTTCATACCAGCATGATGCACCGCAACCCCGCGTCGCAAGCAATCCAACGCCCAGTGAGGCGTCGACGTCCATCGCGCCAAGTGGCCCAATTCTTCCTCCAGCATACTAGGCGTGTATGATGTGTGCTGGCCCGCGAACGAGAACTGAGGAAGTGGCGCATTCGGATCAAACGTCGCTTGCCACTCCACCGTTTCTACTTTGACCTCGTCGGGGTCTGGCCGATTTTTCGCTGCCCTGGCTGCTGCCCGTTCACGATCTTTCGCCCTCGATAGCCATTCTTCGTATTGTGTTAGTTTGCGCTTCCACTCCGCATTCGAGGCACGCCACTCTTCTTCTTTTGCCACTAACGTGTCGTGGATCGTGATGGCCATGACTTCGCAGTCTGTGCGAGCAAAGTTGAAGAAGATCGCTGGCTAGTGTGAGGAAGGGGTGGTTGAGAATGTTCTCTACGAACGAATATCCGAAATAGCCTACCAGATCGCCTTGAGCGTGGAGGTCACAAGTGAGGTGGATAAGGTTTTCCTTGAAAGCCGCGCGCTCGGGCTGGGTATTGATCGACTTGGCGGGTACACGGTTCAGGGCGTCATCTTCGAGGCTTGCGATAACCTTGTATAGCGGGGCTACTGTGTCACGTGGGTCAAATTGAGCTATCATAGGTCCAAGACACGCTTTGAGTGCCACATCGTATGCGATCACATCTCTTTGTTGCAAGAGTCTATCGGTTGGGAAAAATTTCAACGGGTCTAATTTGTCCAACGTTGCGGGCGGTAAGTCGCCATGTGCCACGAGCGCTCGATACAATGTCAACGTGTCCGAAGCCTCCAAAGCCAAGTCAGAGGGGATAGACCTAGGTCCGAAGGCGAGCGTTGCGATCGGATGGAGGTACCGCATCCGCCTACTGGATTTGTGCGCGAAGATCGATTCAAACGGGGTACTCTGTTTTTGATAGATGTTATAGAAGAACTTGCGAAGATGGGAGTATCGGTGGGGGTGGTGAACGAAAGCATGCTGGAAGCCGCCGCAAGTTTGAACAGCTTCAAGCCAAGCGTTGAACTCTTCTGGTGCACCAACAGTCGCGGAAAGGCCGCTATATGAGATCAGTTGAGTTATGTATAGATGGGATAAAGACAAAGGCTAACATGACAGGACAAGGCGCAACTAAAAGAATTTGCTCCCATACAGACCCACCCTCTTGCTGCCCAATTGTATGTATTTCATCGAGGATGATACTGTAAATACCATGAATACCTGTCGAGAAGTGACTGAGAACCACCCACTATTTCACTCTAGGAGTCCATACTTTCGCCAAGGGTGGCGAAAGCATCATAATCGCAAGCATCTCTGGAACAGTTACGAGGATCTGGCAGTTTTGAGGGTCGTGGATACGATAATCACGCGTGTGTATAGCCCAGCAACTCCCTATACATCAAAACTCATCTCTGTGAAGTCCGTTGGCATGAACGAGAGCTGCTTACGGCCGTTCAGGTCCTTGCTAAACCGCGCATATACCTCAGCAGCGACCTGGGAAACAAGCGCTTTCGTAGGAGCAACATAAACGATGACACCTTCGTCCGATCCTCTGAGGACCCTTTCCATTGCATAATACGATATGAACGTTTTACCCGCACTGGTCGGCGCTAGAAACGCAGATCAATAGACCTGGGTACATTCCCGAGACCGACGATGACGCACCAACAACTAGAAGGGACTTATTATCATCGATTGCGTCCAGAACTTGTCTCTGCCATGCATCGGGTTTGAACGACACCCTTGGATCGACTTGGCTATCCATACTCCGATCCATGTACTCTCCAAAGACACGTAACTGCCACTCGACCGGATGTTCCATGATGCGCATGAATGCATACAATGGTTCCTTCGTTTTCGACTTGACCAACTTAACAAACTTGAAAGTGAGGGGGCGGTCTTCTTGTACCGTTGCAGCCATTGTGATGGTGTTAACGTACGCGGAGAAGCCAAGAACACTTAGGATATCTTGTATACACTTGTGGATATCACTCGTCAAGTAGTTGACCTCGGCAATGTCCTTGATCGTACGAAGTGCCGTGATTCCATGTTTGTCGCGAACTGGGGCCGACTCACGTTCCGGGTCCGAGATCCAATTCTGGAACAGGCGATGGAGACGATAGAGCGCCAACTCGGACGCGACGAACGGTTCGTTACACCTCGGATTGCGTTTCAGATCTGATAGGGATTTTTCCAGAGAGGAGAGTGAGGTGTCAGAATCTAGATGGCGAATGCGCTCGGTCAACCATGGAATCAACTCGGCGAGTTGCTTTTGGGCCTTCTGTGCCTGATTTTGCTCCCGAATACTGTCAGCTTTGGATTGTTTCTGTGTTGTTTTAGACGTGGTGGGACGTGTATAACTTTGCTTCCGTGACTGTATGCATCTTCGTTAATAAGAAACAAATCGGTCGTAGTATAGGAACGAAACGACCTTGTTTTGGAGTTGATTTGACGCCGCACGCACCGGAGGTATTTTTATCTGTTGCAGAGCTGCACCAGACGCCCCCGTCAAGGTCGCAGCCTGGTCATGCAATGTCTTCATGAACCGTTGGTCAGCCCGGAGTCTCTTCATTCGCTGCCGTTCCGCTACATGTGAAGGTACAACCTCGCCTCCAAGGTGCTTGGGCAAAAGAGGCTTTTTGTGGTTGTGCCAGTGCCGGGTATCGTTGAAAAGCATGCCGTCGTCGAAGTAACCTGTATTAGATACCTCGGGTGGAATTTTGGACTCGATATTTTCTTCTTCGCTACTGGTGTCCCATTCGTCAGCGGACCCTTCACCACTTTCGACACCCTCATCTTCTCTTTCCTCGACCCTTTGAGCCCCTGCACTGGCACTGTCATCCCGGTCAAGGATAGGTGCCAGTTCGTCATCGAAAATCTTGTTACCGAAAGGAAGTAATTGGAGCCTATTCCATGTGGATGAAGGAGGCGCAAGCGGGGGAAGGAATTCGGCGGCGAACTGAGAAAATGATGACGTTGGAACAGCGAATGGAGACAGTTTATCCTGCACGATCTCGTTAACTTCATTCCCGAGTATGTCTTGGATATGGAGTGTGTTGTACTCCGCCAAAAATCGAAGGAGCGTGATGAACAGTCTCACATCGATGTCGACGGCTGTATTCAACGATGCGGTGGCTGCCTCTATAGCGCGGAAAACAGTCGGAAGAAAAGTTGATTCGAGCTGATCCTTGAACTCGGCCGTAATTGGTTCCAATTTTTTGGCCCGATCTTGCGTCGAAAGACGAGGAAGTAACACCAGATGAATGAGGAATGCAAAGAAAAGCGCCTTATCTCGTGCACCCGAAAATTGTGTCTGGGATGCCACCTCTAGAGTAATATCCTCTAGAGAAAGCTCTTTCGGTGTGGAGAGAGGTTCGATTGATGTAGGTGATGGAACAAGAGCGACGTTTTCCACATCTTTTGCGAGGACACGCGCCGCTGCGGAACGTGCACTACGGACATTGATTGGAATGAAATTATCCATTCGACGTGACTTCGACTCGTAGACGAAAGATAGGATCTGTTCAGTGGGATGGCTTCGCTTTCTTTCGTGATGACCACATGGGGATACTGACCTTCGAGTCGCGAAACTCGGCACCAGCCAAGAGTGCAAGTGCCAATCCACTCATCAGAAGATTAAATAAAAACACGCGATGGCAAAGGAGGCGTGGAGTCACAAGGGAATCTATCGACTCTGTGGCCCCATCATTGACCAAGATAAACATGGGCTAAGCGATAGTGAATGTGACGAAGAATGGTAGCTCATATCGGCTTACTTTTCGCAAGACCTGGTATTCCCGCCATTTTGAATCGGAAAGACCAGTGAAGACATATACAGAGACTTGACGAATTTTTAGCAAGTGATTGAATAGCAGTTTACGAGCAAGGGACCGGGATGCTTTCTCGAAGTCACCTACGCCGGTCCTCAATGCAACGTGCCTACTTTCTACTGGGTATTAGGGTGGTATTCTGATAACCGCATGGAACAAATTCACCGTCCCAAAATACAACGTCGAACACAGCCGAGCGCTTGATAAACTCATCTAGTGTGCGTTCAAGGATATGGAAAGCATGAAGAATCTGAAAAGAAGGGTCTGGTCCCAAAGACATGAATGAATCATCTACGAGGTGATGTAACGCCAATACTTACCGCCTTGCTTCCCTAATGCCAATAGTGGATCATCGATAACCAGCTGGATGAGCGAATGCCCTATGGGAAAGGTACCTAGATTAGCGAAACAAACGCACAGCATTCACGAGAGCACTCTACCATCGATGACGAACGGCTCAATTCCAGCATAATCACCGAGCAGATCCATCCACCTAGCTCGCCTGCTGGCAATGTGCCATTCGACATCGATCCATTCCAAGGCTTCCGAGATTGATAAGGTTTTGTTTGCGTGATTCGCGGTCCTCTCAGATCCACAATGATCAACTTCAAACTCCTCCAAGTCCATTGTACGAAGGGTGGTGTACGAAGGGTGGCGTTCGAACGGTTTTGTTGGCAATGGGATGATCACGGGGTTGGGTCAAGAGCCTGGGAGAACTGATAAGTGGCCTGGAGTTACTCCTGAAGGAAGGTTGGCACAGACTGGTCCGTGCGCTTCCACATCACTATTAAGCTGTGCAGGCACACCGAAGCTGTTTGGTTGTGGGTCCTGGGAGTCATACTATAAGTCAGTGAGTCTGCTCGCTTTCAGTCGCCAACATTTCATTAAAAACTGTGGAAGATCTCTTATTAGGCCACTTGGGTGACAGAATAGCCACTCAGCCGTACCGTTCAAGTTGCCTAAATGGCCAGTTAAGATAGCTCTTAGGTCCATAGGGCTAGACAAAAATAGAAACAGTAAAAACGTTGGGCCAATGTCTTGTGCAGTGTGCCAGTACTCGGAGGTTGTTTCCACCAAATGGCAGCCGGGTGAACGAAGGCCAAGAGAAGAGTGTTGAGTGACAGGCAGCGAGATGTCCAACTCTGTTCGAGGCGAGTACTCCGGGAAAGTCCGCCAATTCGCCGCGCCGCGCTCGTTGACTAGTACCAGATTGTGGTCCACACTCCTGCTTTTCAGGATGGTGCGACATGGCTCGATATCACCTCAGCTGTCTGACATACCTCACTGACATGTATGCTCGCCCACTTAGCACTCGGACGCGGACCGACTCGATCCGTAGGTGCAAACAAGTGTTACTAGCCCGACTTCTTCGGCATTTTTGATGTACCGCATCTCTGATATCAGAGTGGACGATACATCCCGCATAATTCATGCGCCTTTTGCCCTGCAGGCACTAAGCTGGTTTCTGTCCACATCTCCTCAGACTTGTCGAAAATTGCAAGAGCGCGCCTGCCAAGCTGCAGCTCGACTACGGCCCGCGAGTTGCTCGTTGGCTCGCTCAGAGCACGACGGGTGTGGCAGTGTGCTCTCCCGAACTGAATAGGTAACTCGCCCTTTCCAAAGCGGGTACTCCGGGAAAATCCGCTAGTTTGTCGCGCTGCACCGCCACGGCTAATGAGCCCACAGGTACGCATCATCGCACGAAAAGCCGACACCGTACCCGTACCTCTAACGGGTACAACCAAACGGTGAACTCAGGCTTATCGTGTTAACAACGGCGTTTCGAAAGCGCCGTTGTGGTCAAGATCACCGCAGCTGACCACACGCAGAAATCCAAGCAAGACTGCTCAAACCACCACTGGAAGTGTATGACAGATTGTACGCCATTGTTGTCCTTGGCTACTTCCGTCCTTCCTGTTCCCTCTTTGATGTTTTCACAGCCACTGAAAAATCCTCTATGAAGGGCAGGCTGCACCTTTCCCACCGAAGCTGGCAAGGATAGGTCATCAGTCTTAACAGAAGGTGTTGCAAACCCACACCATGGCTGCATCAATTTTTAAGACTGGCCTAAACACGGTAGAGGTGAGACTAGATATAAAATATCATGTTCTCATTTCATATAGCATCTTAGGTCTGTTTAAGCTATTGATTAGCCGTTTGCCAGGGCGGCGGAGATGTGTCACGGGATTGGGCCTAATCGGCGTCACTAATCCGTACTCGCTCACTAGGCCTCTGGCCAACTTTGCCGAGCTCTGTCAACCCGCGGTGATAGGGCACGGTAAGCAAGTGGTTCTAGTTCGCTATTGTTACAGCCCTTTGGCATACCCGCGGACATGCAGGCTTGTTTTTTAGGCTTTAGCACTCGCTGACTGACTTGGTGCGTGGGCACAAACAGGTGACCCCAGCCTGATCTCTTCGGTGTCTGTTTCGCGTAACACATCTCTGACATCAAGATAGATCACGCCACGTGTAAATTGGGGTGCACATGGGTATAGGCTACTTAACACCGCGGTATTTGCTTGTTTGAAGTACTGATACAGGTATGGTGTTGACGCAGGTGAGTCCGTGTTAGGACCATGCACCATGTAATTCCTGCGAGCTTACGGACACGCCCACTTACTGGGTCTCTGGCCAACTTTGCCGAACTCTGTCAACCCGCGGCGATAGGGCACGGTAGGCAAGTGGTTCCAGCTGACCTGCCCCCCACCTGTACCACCGGAACCAGCTCGGCATTATCACAGCCATCGACATACCGCGGACATGCAGGCTTGTTTTTTAGCACTCGCTGATTGACTTGGTCCGTCAGCCTGACCACTTCAGTGTTTGTTTCGCACGCATCTCTGACACCAGGGTGGATCATGCCACGTGTAAGTTGATGTGCACATGGGTATGAGTTACTTAACATCGCAGTATTTGTTTATTGGGAGGACTGATACGGGTATAGTGTTGACGCAGGTGAGTCCGTATTATGACCATGCAGCGTGTAATTCCTGCGAGCTTAGGGGCACAAGGGCCTTTTGAGTGCTCTGACCTGTCTCACACCCACCTAAAGTTCTGGAAGGTATACAGACGAGAACTTGTGACAGCAGGCGACTTGCCCAGCCCTGTCCTAGACCATGGTATTTTAGCTGTTCCATGTTAACCACACGTGAGTCCACTTGGCTTCTGCCAGTGACGAAAAAAAAATACTCAACCCCGTCTCTGGCGCTGCTGATACCGCTTTCTGGATAGAACCAACTTTCCACTCCGCGAATTTTGCAGATCATGCTATATGCTTCAGTTATGAACTAGAAGACCGCCAAAACATGGAAGATACGCACCCCAGCTGGATCTGCAGGTGATCCGCGCTGCAACACAGCATACCGGTCATCGACTCGCAGTCGGCGGTGGCAGATATCATGACCCTTTTCTTTCAGGTGAAGCTATGCCAGTTCGACGGACGCACATGCTGGTGTCTCGTGGTATGTGCAATTGCTGCCCTTGAAGCAGCCATCCCAGTAGCACTGGTCACGTTTGCAGTGCCATGCGAACAGCTTGAAAATGACTTCAATACTCCCGGGGTCTAGTAAGGCCGCCTTGGCATTGAGACGGTTGTCAATGTGCCATTACCGACGTGTTTCACTGCACACTAGCGTCTTCTCGATCCCGAATAGTCAGGTTCTTTCTCGGGCGCACTGATGTGGGTATCCATATTTTTTGTCGTGCGCCTCAAGGTCAGGTAGGCGTATATTATGATACCACTTTTGGCGATAGCAATCATGACATTCACATGATATCCAGTAAACACGGGTGCCACATGGTGTCAATCAGGGTACGTAGTTTGCATCTTATTGATTTGTATGACTTCGATGTTGGACACTGTCCGAAATTGACAGAACCCGCTCAATAATATCGATTGGACCCTGTTTACAGGAAAGCGGCGCGGGAAGCTAAACTAGGTGATGAGAGGCAATGAAATTCATCACCTCGGATGGAATCAGTATCTCCCCCGCCTCTAACAATTTCTTCCGTCTTCTGGCGAGGCCACAGGCTCCTGTATCATGATGTTCCACACATTCGGATGTCTGCATGCTTGCTTATCAATGGCGTTATTGGTTGGTCGATCGCGATCGTTGATCGTTGCCAGTTGACAAGCACTCTGCATGCTGAGTCCAGTGCGGAAGTCAAGATTCACACACCGTTGCCATCAAGCGACCTTCGCTCCTCGCGGCGTGCGCGCGCTGGTCTAGACGGATCGAGCCCTTGAACTTTAGAGATATTCGCGGTCGCACGTGACTCGAAGTTATTCATAGTGTCGGGACGAGTTGCACTGAGACACCCCTGACAACGTCAAGCTGATTATCCACGAAGTGCTTAATCAGGTGTCGATACGCAAACGAATGCTGATAGAGCCTCGGACGCGCACACGACCAATATCGCCCTGCCCTCGTACAGAAATATTGTCTCAACGCCAGACATCCTCTGTTTCACTTACTTCTTTTTAATGTCGCTAACGTTTAAGAACATCTTCGTTGACCTCGCTCGCTCTACTGTCCGCGTAGGCGGGCTGATCATCATAAGCCCGTGTAGACCGTTCCGCTTACTCTACTCCTCATAGGTGAGCTGGCCACTGTAAGCGTATCCGGACCGAAGGCAGAACATGCCGCACCTCGGGTTATAGCACACACAAACTCACCGGTTATGAGCTTAGTGACCGGGCTGTGGGGAATTCTGCAGGAGAACCGCATCAAATGCCCCGGGAACGCGGATGTGACACATCACTGAGCAGACCTCTGGATCATGAACGGAGCTGAGGCCCGAACACCGAGAGTTTGTCAAGAGTAGCCGCCCGCAGCAACCCCTGGCATCCGGGTTGATTCGGCGCGACCATCACAGAACTGTTGAGCGTCTGAGCCAAATAGGTGCGTCGTCTGTATCGAAACGGAACTCGGCAATTGTTCCGGGGCCACTCTGCTTGGGCAGTCCAAATGCTTTGTAACCGTTGGAAATGCGAGGTTTGTCGTCCTATTTCTCCCTGAGGTAGCGAGAATAGTGTGGAACTACAGTAGCTGGCGCCTCGACGAGGTGAAACAGACCCACTTCAGAGCGCTGCGTTCCTCTTCCAAGCGGTGGGCTCAGTGTACTAGCCCCGCGCAGATGACTGACCCTGCAAAGTGGTTGGAACGTGGCATGACCAATCCATTTTCCGTGCCGAGTATGGATGCATGAGCATCATCAGCCAGACGCCCGGGAGGCCTATCCGCTAATGGGTCATTTAAGCAGTATCAAACGAAAGCGAGACTAGACGACGCTTGCCGTGCACCATTATGCTAAAACCGGTACACATTGTTGTTTGATCGCCACACTCCTGTCGACGGTGCACACGATTGAACAAAGGGGATAATAAAGACAAGATCTGGTGATACAGAAGATATTGCCCAAATGGAGAACGATCAAACATTTTTTGATCTGGCCAATCTAAAACCTCGTCTTCCGGGAAGAGTGGCGGGTTCTAGCTGTATGTTCCTTATATGACAACCCGACAAACGAACGCAGTGTCAAGGAACCACCAGGCAACATGAGATTTGCGCCACACGCCACCACATCCTTTAGAAAAATTAGCGACTTGAGCAAATATTATTAAAAGCAGAGAAAGAACCCCATAGGTGTCGAGTTCCCAAGTAGGAGTGATAATCGGCGAGGGAACCCGCCACTCGGCAAGGAGCAAGCAACGCTGGAACAGACAACGAACCAGCACTCAGATCATGATCTGGTGATTTCTATCTATCTTTTTCTCAATACTCATGTTGGGGAGTCCCGGAGAGCGGCACGAAAACAGCACTGTGAGAATTGGCACAGGTGTGCTGGCACGATCCGAGACAGTCAGTGCTTCAACACCCGTGATTGTCCTACCGAAAACCTGCGAGTACGTGGGTGTGCTTTTCAAGGACTACACGGGCGAATTAATTCCGGTGGTATCAAGACAAGTCGAATTCGAGTCGTCCCCGTGTATGTAATCGGTTGAGTTGTCCAGAGACCAGGTGGCAGAAACTCGGACCGACTACCGGAGTTCTGGAGCGGACCGGTGAGTTGCAACCTTCGCAGCCTGAGAGTCGCTGACTTTCTGACAAGACAAACCCATCGTCCTCCTCAAGCCCTACCGTTACAAGTCTACCAGCGGCTTCCGTTCGCGAGATGCGCGAAGATATGGAGCAAATTCCCACCGGCAAGCACATTGAAGGAAAAAAAAACACTCACAAAGTGTTGGGATTCTTGCTGCTACTGCGGCGTGTCATTGCAAGTCCTGGAGCACTCGCCACCACGCTGAAAGAGATCTGGACACAAAGGGCGCTCTTAAAATATCTTCAGCACCTGATCGTCGGTTCGGTCCGCCCGGCCCGCTAATATCTAAGATCTGCAAAACAGGGATGAGCCCGAGAACCCCGCCCACTCTTTCGAGCGATCCCCACTGATGTCCTCCCATCTCATCAAGCTGAACAATGGACTGTCTATCCCAGCCATTGGTCTTGGTTAGTATGGTTTGCGATTATGTGGAAGAGTATGCCTTTGATGCTCTAACATCATAGGAACCTGGCAATCTAAGCCCAACGAGGTTGCGCACGCCGTCGAAACGGCACTCAAAGCCGGGTATCGACACCTCGATTGCGCTTGGTTGGTTACGCATGGTCCTTGGATCTACCGCGTGGTTGACAGATCTTGATGGCGCAGGGCGTACGGAAACGAGAAAGAGGTCGGTCAAGGTTTAAAAGCATCTGGAATTCCAAGAGAAGAAGTCTACGTATGTGACAAATAATATCTCGCCTATGCAATATTTAGATTTCGCCAACGTTCTACCGCAGATCACCAGTAAATTGTGGTGCACATACCATAGACGGGTGGAGGAGTGCCTCGACCAAACCCTCGCCAATCTTGGGATCGATTACCTCGATTGTGCGCCTAGTACTGTGTTCGTGCTGCCATTTTTATATTGAGTTCCTTTACCCTCTCAAGTATACCTCGTTCACTGGCCGGTCGCGTTGAACGCAACTGGAAATCACCCAGTGTTTCCGAAACGTCCAGATGGAAGTCGTGACGTTGACGAGTCCAGGGATCTCAGAGAAACTTGGAAGGATATGGAGGCAATGGTGACGAAAGGTGAGGTGTAATGTCTGAATTGGTGTAGGCATGCGGAACCTTGGCTGAATCACACCGCAGGCAAAGTGAGGTCCATTGGTGCATCGAACTTCTCGCAGATGATGCTTGAAAAAATTCTTCCAACTGCGGAAATCATCCCAGCCGTTAATCAGGTTCGTTTTCAAGACCTTACGATCTCAGCAAACCAAATTGATTTGGTCAGCTGGAACTTCACCTCTACAACCCCCAACTCAAACTTCTGGACTACTTGAAATCCAAGTCGATCGTTCCTCAGGCATACTCACCTCTTGGCTCCACAAATTCGCCCCTGTTTTCCGATGAGGTGGCTACGGAGATTGCGCATAAGTACGGTTTGCAGACGGCGGATGTTCTGCTGGGTTATCTCCGTAAGTCCTACCTGGGCACTCTCATCCATATCATGACAACGAATACAATCATATAGTCGCAAAAGACGTCGTCGTGCTCCCAAAGTCAGTCACCCCGGCCCGTATTGAGGCGAACTTGACAGGCGCTCTTGC
Source organism: Nevesoporus exiguus (assembly GCA_038089155.1). Taxonomy (NCBI): domain Eukaryota; kingdom Fungi; phylum Basidiomycota; class Agaricomycetes; order Boletales; family Boletaceae; genus Nevesoporus; species Nevesoporus exiguus. The sequence goes on from JBBPKI010000361.1 coordinate 19,295, forward strand.
TGCTTATAACAAATTGACCGCAACCGACGTAGCAGTACTTGACTGTGTAGCAGCTGGTGGAAAACAGACACGAATGATCATGCCCCCATGGGGTAAGTGATACCCTTTTCAATAACATCGAGCTGGCTAAAGTCATTCCAGGCGTCGACCTCGGTTTTGAAAACTGGCCAGTCCCTAACCCCAACAAGTGAGAGGGTAGCACTCAAGGCCTGTGAGGGCCAGCGACCCGCCTGTACTTGATACACGGTCCTGAGCTACACACAGCTAATAATCGATATAGTCGAATGAACCCTGACAATTGTTTTCAGCATTAGTTTCAGTTTCTGACCCTATGACGGGTTTCATATCCTATGCAGTTCATGAAGTGTGGCGACAAGATTACATTCAACTTCAATATGAATATTAACGGCGCCACCGATCATTGTGTTGCAAGATCCGATTCTACAGCACAACCGGCGATGAAGGGATAATTCGGGGTCGCTAGACAATAGCTCTCCCAGGTCTTGTCTCAACCATACGTCCGAGCCGAATTCGTCGCATTCGACCCACCTCGATGCGCGGAGGGTCGCTATTACAGGTCTCTGCCACGTCAGAAATGAGCACCAGGCCCCGCGGGAACCTCGCCGTCCGGTCGAATAGATGGTAGACACTAAGTGAGCTCACCCAGAACTCCGAGTCCCCCCAGGTCCGCTCAAGTGTAGTTGCCCAATCCATTACACGGATAAACGGAATCACTTGAAACACCGTGCAATGCAAGTTCGGCGAAACATTCATTCTGGACGCCGAACTTCATGCTAAGCCTGCGGCCCTGCTGCTGGCAGGGTTGCTACCATGTGGAATGAGTCACGTGGGTCGTGAGGAGCACAGCACAGCACAGCACAGCAGGTATAGTTTCTCGAGAGAGGTGTCGGCGTTCTGACATGACTCTATGATAGATGCTGAGGCCACATCTAAGTTGTCATCCGGGGTAGTGTGGCGGAGTTCTTGAAGGTGTCCGCAAGTATGTATAGCCCTGATTTCCTTTTGTGCCGAGCAGACAGTTCCTCAATGAGAGAATTCTCATGACAGATGGTTGTGTGCGAGTTACTGCACAACTTGTCAATGTCCTACTGCCATGTTGGCCAGAAATTCAAGGCAGATCTCGTGCTCTTTTTACCGCTTCACATGAGTGCTCGTATATCCGCTGGTTCCCCAAAGTTAGACGAGCATGTTCCTCACTGCCTTCGTACAGGCGAATCTGAGCGTGGAAGCTGAAGTGGAGTCCACCCGGGCTGGGGGTGAATCCACCCCTTCAATACTGTGCTGCACGCTAATGATCGTATACCGTACGCTCAGCGCACCGCTATCCTGTGTAGACTCGGCAACAAGTGACCAGCGTGTGACACTCAAATATTACATCGCGGAGTGCTTAATAAGCGATAATTCTGTCATACGAGCATCGGATGAGAATGTCTAAAAGTCTGCTCATGCCGCAACGTTACCAACGTAACGTTTAATAGGTCTTCCACATGTGATGTTCCGGACCATGTGCATTTCAGCAGAATGCTTGTGGTTCACACGACGGAAGGGTCGCTATGACCCCACCGTGAACCTCGCACACGTGAGGCGATAGCAATCGAGTTGCCACGTTAGATCGGTCTACCGGTGAACAAACAATTCAAAGGGCCGTAGTTGTCTTGCTCACGAACCCCGCTGAACGCAAGCGACGCTGGGGAGCCCCTGGCGAAACGCATGAGGCCTGCCTGAATCGAATGTGGCCACGACACGAGTACACCCACAAGTGTCATGATCACCAGCACGATCGGATCTTCCACTTGCGGGGCCTTCTGGCTTCCTGGGCCTGTTGCCAGTGAGAACGAGCTGTGTCCACCCACGGAAATGGAAATTACACGCAATAACACGTCGTCAACGCTTCCAAAAAGGGTCGCCCAATCTGGGCGAGGCAGTTCTAGCGCAATGTGAAGCTCCGCTGCCCGATGTCGTACTCTCGGATACTGGATCTGTAGTTTCGTTATGCACCTCAGGGGCCCTGGTTCCATCCTGTCCCGGGTATAAAGCACATCGAGTGAGCCCTCCGTCTGCCATCCAAACTCCTCCATTCATCAGCAGCCTCTCATCTTCCACATACTTCATCATGCCCGCTTTGAACCGTTCAGGGAATGCCCTCGACGCGGTCTCCGACGCCATCGACCATGGTGGGTCGACATTGCGATTATTATTTGTCGCCACTGACCTCCGGGCCTGTATCGACTTTAGTCAACGTCCTGAAAGGAAACGCACCGGACGAAGAGACAGAGATCAACTTCGTCCCAGCGAAGGACAAGGACTCGTTCCGACAGTACGACACTGCATGCGAGCGCGTCAAGCTCTTTTATAAAGAGCAACACGGTGAGCGTTTTGCCTCCGTGAGGCTCTCATTGCCTGATCGTCAATGCAGAAAAGCAAACGGTTGCATTCAACATCCAGGCTCGGGTTGATTTCAAGAGCCGAAAGCGTGCCCGGATGGGTATCTGGCAAGCCATGGAGATGCTCAACACCCTCGTAGATGAGTCCGATCCTGACGTGAGCGAATCTCCGGAGGCTTCGTGATCCACACTGATGTATATTGCAGACCGAATTATCTCAGATCGATCACCTCCTCCAAACAGCAGAAGCTATGCGACACGATGGCAAGCCTGAGTGGATGCAGGTCACTGGCCTCGTCCACGACCTCGGCAAGCTTTTATACTTCTTCGATAGCGAGGGACAATGGGATGTCGTCGGAGTAAGGTGGTTTGGATATGAGACAAGTTTTCAGTACTGACCCTGCCTTCCCAGGACACATTCGTGGTTGGATGTGCTTTCTCAGACAAGAACATCTACCCAGAGACGTTCGCAGGAAATCCTGATGCCTACGATGCGGTCTATTCCACAAAGTACGGTATCTACGAGCCTCACTGTGGGCTTGACAACGTGATGATATCATGGGGACATGACGAGGTAAGTCATCAATCATTAAGCGACGGAACACTATTTGATTCCTCGGGCTCATCAGTACCTGTATCACGTGGTCAAAGATCAGTGCACTCTTCCCACGGAAGCCCTGGCGATGATCCGATACCATAGTTTCTACCCGTACGTCGCCTAAATGACTGACCTTCCTGGCGTTTTCCGACCAGCACGTTGACAGGTGGCACCGGGAGGGTGCTTACATGCATCTGACAAATGCCAAAGACGCCAAGGCACTTGAGGCCGTACGCGCATTCAACCCATATGATCTCTACTCGAAAAGCGACAAGCCCGTCAGCGCCGAAGAGTTGCGCCCATACTATGAGAAGCTAATTGCCAAATTTTTCCCTCCTGAATTAGACTGGTAGACTCTTTTCCGTTTGATATGCATCTAATAACGTAGAGGTTTCGGTTCACTTGGCTGATCAGAGCATCTCCACTGTAGCTTAGTATACATGGCTCCTCGAAGCCTCTTCATCTTGTGATATAACTTATAACCCACCCCTTTATATTCTTAGGTTCGATAGATCTGTAGCTTGCGCCAAATGACAACTACATTACACATCTTTCTTATCTACTTGCGTTACGATCTTGGAGCGATAAGACGTGATCATGACTTCGCGAACGCAGTTGCTCCACGAACGTTCCCAGCAAAACAATACTAGTATTTCTGAACGGATGACTCGCGTATATATTCATTTCTTTCCCAATCCCTGACCTGAGCGAGTCAAACAATGCCTACCAGCTTGCAGACACAGCCCTTTTACTTCGACAAGAAATTCGTCGTATTGAGCGATTGGTGCGATTAAAGCCATCACGTTCGCTCACCAAGGCAACTTGAAATTTTCAGGGATGGTACCATCACAACGTGCGACTCCAACGATTGTATGCCCCTTCCTCTGACGACAGACAGCACCGCGCTGAGAAGAAAAAATAATTCTTCACAGACGTCACGGACAATTATGGGATGGGCGCGCCCCAACGGGTCGCACTCAACATGGAGATCCTCGAGTTTGACAAGAGTGGAAAAGCGAGAGGTATATCGTTCAAGTGCGTGCCTCGTTCCTCGGATTCACCCCATCATAATCGTCGTGAACGTGGAGCGCGGCGACTACGGGCTGATGCGTTGGAACGGGGCCACGGGAAACCACCCACCAGTGGGGGAACGACCCCAGTGACTGGCCCGCGGATACGTGCTGCGGTCACCGCCAGTCTACGAGATGAGATGAATGAATTCCTCACTCTCACACTCATCATTCCCACATCACGCTCACGCTCGTGGTAAATTTTGACTCTAGGGATGGATTCGAGCGCATGCTTGGCAGCGTATCCGACAACGGACATTCGCTAGAGGACTGCAAGGCGTACCTCACGACGCCAAACGGTGCGTATGCTTTGACATGTCGCGGACCATTCCACGCCCTTTGCAACTCTACAACTAAGCAGCCCACTGTGTTTTCACACAGATGCCGACGGACACCGACCTGTGGACTTCACGGATGGGTTTATCGACTTCAAGAAGTTTTGCGACGAGAGCGATATCCCGTTTACCATCGTGTCGAGGTATGGTGTCGTGCTCACCCTCTTTTTCCCACGCGAATTTCGGCGGGGAATGTATTGTGGGCGACCCGTGTTTTGATCCGAGCATCTCTTCATAGTGGAATGGATGAACTCATCGGTGCGGTCCTGACGGAGCTTGCCAAGGGCCCCGACGAAGACGTCGTCAAAGACATCTCCATAGTTTCGAACGGCGTTCGTCGCGACGCCACCGGCAAATGGTTCATCACATGGCGTCATCCTGAAAGGTACGGTCCCTGGTCCCCCCTCCGTGCATTTTAGGGCACACGATACTCTGTCTGGCCAATGATATGAGTCCATCCTGATACGAACCTATTGTATAGTGCATACGGCCATGACAAATCGCGCGCTATCCTGCCTTATCGGGAATACAGACAAACGCACCACGGTCGAGGCCCGACCGTGTTCTTTTTCGGTGACGGCGTCTCAGGTACGATCCTATCGCCCATTCTGTTTGGTCTCCGCCCCTCACCGCCCCACCCTCATTCCTCCCTGTCTACACCCCCATTCGTCACCGCGGCCATTCTTCTCCGCCTCCCCTTTTCCAGACTTGTCAGCAGCACACCACGCCGACGTCCTCTTCGTCAAGGTGACCGGGATCGACGAAAAAGACAACCTGAAGACACACTGCGACAAGGCCGGAATTCCGTACATCCCGTTCCTCGATTTCCACGTTGCCAAGGCGATCGTGGGGCAGATCGTTCGTGGGGAGAAGAGCAAGGAGGACTTCTTAGTTGAGCCTGCCGGAGCCGTGCCTAACTAGATCGGGTCGTGTGCGCGTTCGGTGGATCCGAGTCGGATCTTTCAGGCTCGTGTGGTTGGGCCCAGGGTATGCTTGATCGTGGGTGTCCGACAGTGTACCGCCAGATGCGTTAAACAGGATCGCACCGTTGCCCTATCAGTTTTTAGATCCGGTTAGAATAGAAGTCGATATGTCCGACGAGCCGCTGCGTCGTTCCAGGTCCACTTGAATGGAGCGAGTCAGTAGCCAAGTGTCGTCGTTCGACTTGTTTCAGGTTCGGCCGTGTCTACCGACAGGGCAGTGTCGCCCCGCGCGGAGGAGCGTATAGATCGTGGGTACCACTGTCTCTCGAGACTACACCGCTCGCAGTGAGCAGGATCGCGCTGTTGCCCCTAGCACTAGCTGGTAGATCCATTTAGCCTAGGACGTCCCCGGACCCACCAAGAGCTGTTCGACATGCCTCAGGTTCGGCCGTATCCGCAGGCAGGGTAGTCATCGTTCCACGTGGTATGGTCATAGATCTGGATAGACCTGTCGCGTGGACCGTGGGTGCCACTCAACTAGCACCGTACTGCGTCTCGAGACTATACCGCGCATAGCGAACAGGATCGCATCGCCGCCCTTGGTACGATATCAACTCACGTCACTTCGGCATCGACCGAGCGTTACGTCGTCCCACGTGCCCTCGGATGTAGCGAGTCGGCGGCCTCGGAATGTCGTTATCGCTCAGCATACGGGCTCGCCCGTGTCTAGAAGTCGCCAAGATGGCGCTACTGCAGTGTCGCCATGTGGTACAGGCTTGGGGAGATCGACATGGGCTAGTGGCGTGGGTGTGCTTCCAGAGTATACGTACGGTTGACACTCGTGGCAGGCAGGATCGCCTCGTCATGTCGACCCGTAGATCCGTTTGGAATAGGACGTCGATGTATCCAACGACGCGCACTGACTCGTGCCCCTGACAGGAACGAAGTGATAATATGTTTCGTCTGCAACTATCGCCGTGACAGTATCGCCGCGTACATGGCACGATCATAGATCGGTATAGGCTAAAAAAAGGCGTTGCGTGTAAGGTATTCGCATCTCAATATTATATTATACAACGGCGTTCGCCACCGTCGTTGATTCTCCAAGACAAAAGTAAAAAAAAAAAAAAAGAAGTCACTCCAAGAAAGTGAATAAGAGAATGGAAGCACGGCCCTCGCCGCTAGCGAAAAAGCCAGTGGCGGCCCATGGGAAGCCATGGTCAGGACCACAACCTAATCTGCATTCAAGTTAGCGACCTCTGCGCCGTCGCCCTCCAACCCCCGCGACCGCAATAGGCTGCGCCTGCGCTTGCACCGGCATGGGCGCCTGTGGCACTCGTCGTCCTCTCTGGAGTGCGAGTGGTATCGCTGGTTCCGGAACCGCAACCTCCCGCATAAATGCGGGGTTTATCCCGGGTTGAGGTAGAGGGCCAAACGCCTGGGGTGCAAACTGGTGCGCCTGGCCTGCCCCGAACATGAATTGGTTTCCGACACCGACATTCAGACCATTGGGCGCGCCCCCCATCCCTGCATTCTCGGCCGCGCCAACACCCATACGCGCAGCCAGTGCTTCCATCCTCATAGCACCGGCCCATATATGAGGTGGCAAAACCGCACCGCCGTTATGCGGGCGCGCAACCCCAGGACGAGGGGGTACCCGTGCTGCGGGGATGTCCACCTTGAGATTCGCCTCGTCCACATCTGGGCGGGACTTGCGAAGCTCTGCGATGGCACGCTTCGCAGCTTCGGACACCTGGCAAGTTGCATGCGTGAGCAAT
>JBBPKI010000362.1:0-26397 GCA_038089155.1 Nevesoporus exiguus
ACAAGAAGGAGAAGAAGAAAATGAAATGGAAACTTCAGAGTTGCCGGAGTTGAAGCAGAGGTACCTTCAGACTTGATGTCTTCAGGTTCAGAGGGAGTGGAGTGCAAGGCCAAGCGACTGGAGTGGCGGCTATTAAGCAACGCAGTGCTGGAGGAGGAAAATTGAATAACCGTTGGACTTGTGGTCCTCAGGTTCAGATGTCAGAGGAAAAAACAAGGAGAAAATGAAGAGCAGAATGAAGTGGAATCAAAGAGAGCTTCAAGGAGAAAAGGCTCTGGAGTTGCTGGAGCACACCAGAGTTACCTTCAGACTTGTAATTGTCAGGTAAGGATGAAACGGAGGGTATTCATCAATCAGCGATGGCACTCCTTGAAGAGGAGCGTGCCATCATGACCCAGTGTCCAAACGAAAGGATGGAACATAGGAAAAAGAAAAAGAAAAGGGAAAGAAAAGGACAGAACCAAAGGGGGTCCTTTAGCCTAAATGTCTGAAATGGACTGGACATGACCAGAGTTAGTGGACATGAAAATGAAGTTACTAGTGGACTTGGGGGTCCAAAAGCACAGAAGAAAGCAGAGGAAAAGAAACAAATAGAAGGAGCAGAAACAGAGAGAGGAAGGGAAAGGAACCGAAGGGGATTCCTTACCCAGATGTCTGGATCAACTGGATAAGCCAGAGTCAGCAAATAACAAACGAAGTTACCTTCAGACTTTTGGTCCTTAGGTAGGAGGGTCAGAGAAATGAAAGAAGAGGAAACATACAGAGGAATGACAGAAGGAAATAAAGCAGAGGGGAAATAGAATGAAAAGAGGAAGAAAAGGATCTGGAGAGGGTCCAATACCATATCGTCCAGACTTGCCAGAGTTGGCAACAGAAAACAGAGTGAACTCCGGACTTGAGGTCCGAAAGGTCGGAGGTAATGGAGTTGAGGGTGGAGGGAGGTTGGATGTTGCGAAGGTGACTTTCCTATCGGAGGTGTCTTACCTTTCCCCAGTGAGAAGCTAGAGGCAGCTGACAAAGTGGACTAGGCAATCCGTCTTGCATGCACACACGAGTGGAGTGGCATTGACAAGGAAGTGGAAAGGTGAAAGTCCAAGAGTGGTGGTGATTCTGGAGTGCGCTCCAGAGTGGAGGCATGGGAGGTTTGGCATTCCACTTGCCAGGGTTGGACGAAGTGCTGCTTGTGTTCCAATCACTCAACGGAGTCTCATGGCAAGTGAGCTATATCCTAAAACCAACAAAAGAGAATCCAACGAGGTGGCTTGAAAGCCGAGGGTGGTCTCGCCAGGGGGCATGGAAGGAGAAGTTGGCAACAAGGAAGAGGGAAGAAGGGTGACCTGCTGGAGGATGGAGTTGGGTCAGAGTTCGGAGTTTGGAGTATGGAGAGAAGGAATAAGGGGGGCATCATTGAGAGGATGGCGAGAAGTCGGAGGAGTGGCATAAAGCTAGAAGGGGGGTGCATGGTTGGGTCCAGCAAGGATCCCAAGAGCATGCATAGATCATAACAAGTGGTCATGATGGCATAAGGTTGGAGGCAAAAGGAGTGGAGACCTGCTCAAATGGCAGCATGAATATACTGTGAAATTGTCCCAGACTCTCCAGACTCAAGTCTGATCAGAGGTCCAGAGGTGTTGAGGGGTGGTCAACGAAGTTCATCTCAGAGTTGGACTGAAGTCCAGAGTGGAGGTGTTGGAGCAGAGTTGCATGGAAAGGATGTTGGCACAGGACTTATGTGTCATGCTCTTGAATAGGTCTGTGTCCTTATATTTTGGAGGAGTGGAGTTCTGACAGGAGGAGGAGGAGATTGCAACGAGAGTAGGGAGAGTGGGAGTTTAGTTGATATTCGTGCTAAGGGATACATGACAGAGGTACAGAGGTTTTATACTAAAGGGTGAATAGAGATATCAAGAGTGTCAGGGAATAGGTGAGATAATATCAAGGGTCCATAAGGGACCTAAGAAGAGATGGAGGAAGCAAAGAGATGTACAAATGGAATGTACAAAATATATCCAGGTCCGAAGTATAGCTGAGTCTCTGTGCAAGCACAGCCTTGGTCTGGAGTGGAGGAGCAGAGCTCCAAGCATGGAGGAAGTGGAGGTGGACTGAGGGCGGTGGAGGTGACCAGAGTTGGTTGGAGATGGGGCTGGAGGAGGCAGAGATGGATGGGATGTCATGGATATGACACTGTCCAAGAGAGCCTTGCAAGCATGTCGCTTGTTCTTGGTGGTGGGGTGTGCAATTGAGATATCCATAAGAATCTTGTATTGCACCTTGGTGTTGCATAAGAGAATTCACTCTGGGAAGCTTTCCTCATAAATATTCTTTTTGTTTTCTTTGACTAAATTAAGCCTGCATTCCCATGCAGCAAGCTTCTTACTTGGAGACCCAGTCTTGGTGGTGGTGGGTACCTAAGGTGTACTTGATAAATAGGGGAGAACAGTTCTGAGTCAGTGGAATAGCATGTACAAGAACAGTCTGAATCTTCTCTGAATTCTTGTCCGTATTGTACATAAGGAGAAAGGGAAGAAAAACTATTTTTTGTGTTTAAAGTGTTTTCTTTTGGCTTCTGAGGTCCCAGATTCCTCAGTTGCCATATCCTTTTCCTGCCTTCTTCATTTCAGTATCGTGTAGATCAAAGAAATAGGCCTTCATGGCCTTATAGTCCATTCCTTTTATAGCCCTTTCTCTCTTGGGCTCTTCCTTCTTCTCTTCTTCCTTCTTCTTGTCCTCTTCTCCCATGGCTTGTACTCATGGTGGTTGGGAGGCTTCTGTGCTACACTTTCAACAGTTGACTTTGTGTCCTCCACCTAGGAATTTGCACTTGGTGCATTCCTTTTTCAGTTTTGGACAATTTCACACAATATGTCCATCTCCAGTGCAGTTGTAACACTTGGAGTTTCTCTGTTGAATGGCCCCAATGTCCATTGGTTGCCCTCTCCCCCCATAGGTTTGAGCTTGTCCTTTTTGAAAATTGGAAGAGGACAAGTAATTATTTCTGAAGGACTCCTTTCCTTTGAGCTTGAAAGACTCCATGTTTGCTCCTTTTTTTAGTAGGATGTCCATGTAGTCTTGGATGCAGTCTTTTCTTAGGTCATTATAGAAAATTTGTTTCATTATGACTGCATCTACTGCTCCTTCTAGGAGTCTTACCCCATTTAGGTCTTCTTTGGATGGATCTCCTTTTGTTTCATAGTAAAGACCTAAGGTCCTGTTCACTTTGCCACACTTCACATTAACTGAAGCCACTGGCTTCAGTTAAACTCAGGTGAGTTCCGATCACATGTCACATCAGTGCCTGAATGAAATATGCTGGGAAAGTAATGCTGAGAGGTACACTGTGTGATGATTTTCCCATCCTCTTAGGGCCACATATCCCCCATGTTGTCTTCATCATCATCCAGTTCATCAAGCTGTTCACTATACTCCATGGGGGTCATTAACCCCCTTGAACTTGATACTACGACAAAGTGCAAGAAGAGCCGCAAGAAGGCTGCCCACTAGACCAAAGTGCAGGAAGAGGCACTTTTGGACTTTCTGCACAATCATTCCTTAAGTTTCTTGGATGGTAGCTTCAAGAAGACAGTGTATGCAGCTGTCACCACCCACATGCAGGAACAGTTTCTGATCCTCAACAACCAAGAGGGGGAGAAGACTGCTGATTCATGTAATTGTAAATTCAAGGCTGTAAGTAGTATTAAAATGTATTGTGGTGTTGTCACTGATAGGACCCCACCCTAGCTTAAAGCTGCTCATAATACTGTTACCAAGCTCATACATGCATCTGGTCTTAGCTATGATGAAAAACAGAATGGCACTGGAGTTATGCTAGAGAAAGAAGAAGTTTGGAAGAAGTTTGTCAAGGTATGGTGTTTTTTTCTGTTATCAATATGTATACAAACTGATATTCACACAGAAACATCCTGCTGCAAAGCCATACAGAAATCAGCTGTTCTGTTTATACAACAAAGTGACATTCTTTTTTCCTGGACTAGTCACCCCACTCACATACTCATTCCTCCCCTCCAGCAGTACTACCATTAGCTTGTCAGCCAGCAATGTCACAAACCTGCACCCCTCCTCTAGTGCTATCCCCCCTCCACTTGCCAGTTTTGCCAATCTCCAACTCCTCTCCAATTCAGAGAATGTATCCCCGAGTTGGCTGGAAGTCTTCACCACCATCAATAGCTCTGTAGCATCATGCACTGATCTGAATACGATTCTACCATCCACTCTGTCCTCGTATTTCTCACCAGGTCATCCAGAATCAGAATGCCCACCATCATCAAGCATATCATCAGCAGTGCTAACAAGTGTCAGCCGCAGGAAGCGCAAGGCACATGATATGACAAAAACTGAAAATAAATCTTTAACTCAGTGGTTGGGTTGACTACTGACTCAGGTTATGGAAAGCACAAGTCCAACTCAGTGGTTGATCCCACTGCTCATCCAGAAGATTGTTCAACAAAGTGCAGTCGACTGTCATCTTCTATTGCACAGGCACATCAAGCTTTGAGTGAAGGTTTCAAGGAGGTTGCAGTGGCAGTTAGGAATCTTTCACACACAGTGGCACAACCTACTGATGAAGTTGGCAAGGCTGTTGCTCTCCTGAACCAGCCCAAGAATACACCTGGTCTCAGCAAGGACAGTATTTTGGATTTGATTGATTTCTTTGCTAATCCGTTAAATAGAAACCATGTAATCGCCTTTACTTTGTTGTCACTGAGATTGTGCTCGAAATGGTTACTATGCAGACTCAGTGAAATTTGCTCCGCTGACAAACCTTGACTTGTACTCCGTCTATCTGTGTTGTAGTAAATCATATATGGTCACAAACAATATGAGTGTGAACAGTACGATTGTGGGCAGTACGATTGTGATACAAGAATGGTCTAATACAAGAATGGTATGACATGAGTATTATACTAGTCCCCAGTGCTGTAGCTCCTCTTGGTAATCAACCCACATCTCCTGTGCAATTGCATCACGGTGTGCATCAGCCTGGCATCTTTCTTGAGTGTCAGCTGGACCATCTCCAAGTACACCCTGCTCATCACCACAGTCATCAAACAAAGAAATCCCACCATCCTCCAGGTCATAGAAGTCATCGGGTTCAGACCTGCAAATGAAGTTGTGAAGCGCACAAAGTGCGGCAGGGATTCTGGCTTGAATGTGAAGGCTATATTTGTGGGGGAGCTGGAGGATTTGCCACCGCCGCTTGATAACACCAAAGATATGTTTGATCACTACTTGTAGCACCGCATGATGTAGGTTGAATAGTTCTTTGGGCATTCGTGGTCCGGTACAACATTAGTAATGGAGTTGGTAGTGAAAATTGTCTTACCTTTCTCTGGCTTGACACCACTCCTTCAAATGATATCTGACACTGCAAAATGGAATGAGAAGTGCATTGCAAGTTCCAAATTCCACATCAGCAAGCAAATACTTGCTGGGTGGCATGCACAAGTTGTGGGTGTGCACAACATTCCAGAGCATTGCATCTGTGTTGGACCCATCTGCTCCAGTGAAGGTGTATGTGAAAAAAAGGTCAAAGTCACATATAAAAAGACAATTCTGACTAAGGAAACTCTTCTAATTGCAGAAGGTAAAGTGAGCCTCAGTGGGTGTGAATGTATGAATGTGTATGCCATTGACAGTGCCGATGCAGTCATGGAAGGCTTGGAAGCTGATGTCGTTGATAATGACTGTTGGAATGGGTATGTTGGTCATTGGAAAATGGACTTGTGACATATAGAATGGCACAGTTGAAAAGAAGTTGAGCATTCATTTGAAATATCTGAAAATGATACATCAGGAGGGTGAGAGAAGAGCAGATCACTTACCTTGTGATTGTCCCTTTAGAGTGCTGGAACCGCTCTGCAATGTGACCAGTTGAGAGTCCTGTGACACAAGTATAGAGGAATATTCTGAGCTGCTCTTCGAGCGATATCCCCCTTCGAGAGATTGCCACATGTCTGTGGTACTTCAAGGTGTCCATCAGTGCATCAAACACTTCATGACTTACACCAAGACAGAGCTGGATGTGCTTTGGGTGGCTGGTAAGAAGCTCAGTCATCCATGCTTGCCCAGTGAGGATTGATGTGTGGTAGGGTATGGATTCAGTTCTAGATGTCAAAAGGAGGTGGTAGTAGTAAGCAAGCTGAGTTACAATCAGCGATACTAAGAGGACAAGGCAGCAGCAGCAATCAAGGCTCTTCTGCATTCCTAGGTCCATTGTGACTCGATGTATGGGTACATGAAAAATAATCTTATTGCTCACTAATATTCTTATCTAAAGATCTGATTCCCAATCTCCCTCTGATTGCTCCAATCAGTGTGACATGTGATCGGAACTCACCTGAGTTTAACCGAAGCCAGTGGCTTCAGTTAATGCAAAGTGTGGCAAAGTGAACAGGACCTAACCATCTTGTAAGGAAGAGTTGAACCCCTTCTCCCTTGTACTGACAACATCTTTCTAATCACGCCCTTGCTTCGTCTTGTGTGTTTACCAACTTGAACCTTTGGTCTGTTAAGTCCTAGAGGGTGGTAACTTCTGGCCAATGTGCTTTAAAGTCCATGTACATATTGCATAAGAAGTTGTCATGCCCATTGTTCTGCTCCATTTCTGTCTTTCTCTCCGTCTTTTGGGCATATTCTGAAGAGGATAGCTATTGTCTTATCTTCATTTGTCATGAAAGATTCTTTATTGCTTTTTAGATATACTCCCATGTGGAGATTCAAACTATTGTAGCATTCTTGAGACCCATTGTATTGTCCTGGCTCAGGTACTATTTCCACTTTCTTATTAACTTTTACCTTTACATTTCTTGTTTCCTGTACCCTGCTAGCTCTTTGCAGGGTTCAAAGTTGGTCCTTTAGGTTGTTAATCTATTTGACCAGTTCAGTGATGTGTTCTACAGTTGCCATTGTGGGATCTGGTATGGGAGGAGATGGGCTGATCTGGTTGGAGGATGAGGGTTGGTCGGCAATTGGATTGCTGGAGGAATCATCAGTTTCTGAGTCTATGTGGTGGCATGGGTTCCTGTATGGGTGCCACAACATGGTGTTCTACTTGTTGAACCAGTGCAGGTTCTGGTTCAGGGGAGCAGGGTGAAGTGTGATTTAAGGCTTCTAGTTCTCCTAGTCCTCATTTGATGTCTTGTAAGAGTTCTAGAACTCTCCTATTGGCTTGTCCTTAATCAATGTAAAGTTGTACTAAAAGAACTTGTCTTCTGAAATGAGCCGCTTCTTCTTGGATGATCTGCAAGTAATCAAGAAGGTTGTTGTCGAAGTCTAGATTGTTTCTTATGCAATCTAGGAGGTAGAGGTGGATGTTGGGTCATTCAAAGATACTTTGATGTGGTAGTGGGTCTGGTACCCCATAGTGTGCATTGGATGGTTGGTAGTGAAGCCAACCATCGTTGTCTTCCCTAGCTGGGAAGGGGGAGTATTCTGAATCAGAGTCTTCTTCTATCTCAGGGGTAGGGGTTCTTGGAGAGAAGCAATGGTAGTTGCCTTCTCTGTCCCAATATTTGTCATTGGGATCCCAAGAGGCTTGTTGGTGATACTCATAGTTCTCACCAATTTGAGTTTCCTCAGAGGGGAGATGAACCTCAATCTTTTCAGACTTGGAGGCATGGGAGGAGAACATCCAAAATTCGTAAAGAAGCATGGACCTTGGTCAACACCAGCTTCTACTTCTATTGGATCAAAAACCTTCCCAACTAGAGCCTTTGAAATGCATATGTAAGTTGGGTCAACAGGCACAAGACTGCTCTTTCATTGATGACCAACTGCATAGTAGTTCTAGAATAAATGTGCCTCACATGAACATGAGCCTAAGCTCCTTCGAATGTAAAACATGCAGAGGCAGTTTTTAAACCAATTAAGGACTCTCAAGTCCACCCCTTGATGGTGCCCTAATGCACAACTGACCTTCACCAGCGTACAGCCAGGGTATACATAAAAGTAAAGAGAGCACAAGTGCACATAAAGTGTGAAATGGTAAGGTAGTTCCCTTTGCCCCTAGGGTCCAGGGTTGTCATGAATGACAGTGAGATAAGAGTTTAAGTAGTGAGGGAAGTGATGCAGTCAAGTCCTAATGTTGGCAACCTAAACCTGTTAAGGCTTCAATCACTACTAACTAGGCTTGCTAGAGAATCAAGAGGATGGTTCAGGAGAATCAACCAGGACTTGACTGAAGTCCAGTTGTGGATGACATTGGGTTCTTATACTACTTACATGATTTAGGGCAAGTGTGTGACTACTTACTAATCTACTATGTCATGTATGATGTTATAGACCTAGACCAACAGTAATTAAAGAAGCATATTGTGGAGTGTTCTAGAATGAGTGGTGATTAAGAAAGCAAGTGTGATGAAAGTGAAAGGAAATGATCTAGGCTTGATCATGTGATAGTTCCCATGGTCACATGCAAGTGATCATGTGACTTGATAAGATAAGATAAAGAATGAAATCATAACAGGGTTTATGGAGGAGGGACAATACAAATGGGAAGTGCAATTGCCTAAGAAACAGGTGATGGGATGGATGGAACAAGTGGTGGGGATGGTGGACAAGGTACAGATGGGCAACCTAAGACCAGGTCACTTTCTAAATAGTCTGAAAGGTCAAAGTCAGAAGGGGAGTCCAAAACGATCTCAGTAAATTCCCTAAGGGTAGAAAGCAGAAATGAAGTAATGATCTCATCAAAATGATGGTGGTCCATCATATCTAAGGCACAAGGTGAAGCTGATCAAGAAGAGTTTCCCTGGCTGCAGAAAAGTCCTCTCTGTGTGACATACAAGGGTGAGAAGCAAAGATTCAAAAGGAAGAAATATGGTGATAGAAGAGAATAGTATAACGGTTGTGGTTTCCTATTACCTACGACTGCCTTCCACCTCTGGGCTATCAGCTGACCTAAATTGGGGAGGCACTCATGGAGAGGCACAGCATCCCTGAATAGGTGTAGAAGAGCCTGGGTCAGTGGGATGACTCCTCAGAGTTGGCTGACTACCATTCCATCTCATGGAACGTACTTGACTAGCAGGACAACCTGCTTGGGGTTAGCTATCGATAGAGGATGGACTCTCACTGAGTCAAAGAAAGTACTCTTCTAGAGTACTTGGCCACTCTCCTAAGATTAGGCAGGTGAAGACAAAGGCTTCTCCTTCGGTAAGGCAAGCAAGTGAGCAGGCAATAGTTAACCCCAAAAGAGATGTTAAGAATTGGCTGAGGCCATAATGTACAAGTCGGTACTATTTAAATAGGGTCTGACTAAGGAGGCTGCACACACTGCTGGGGATGGTATCAATCTATCAAAGATGGTAGGGAAGGAAACACATCAGCAATGAGAGATGCTGATGTGGAAGGCTCTGTCCAAGGAAATCAAAAGATGAGGGCTACAAAATCAGAAGCTATAGTAACAGGATCTCTTATGTCATCTGGATACAAGATGACAAGATATGGCATGTAGACTTCCCATATAATCAGTCCCTCCCAAAGACAAAGAAGAAAAATAAGTAGAAGGTGACCATGAAGAATGAAAACCATAACAAACAGCTTCCATAAGTTCTAAAGTAAATGAGGGGGATTCTTCAGTAATACAAAGAAGGGGAGGGTGATCAAGAACATGTGCATAAGTAGCAAGGTGCTGGAAGCATAGGAGGTTTTCCACATATAGCTGTTGTAAGGCCCATTCTGGAATAGCAGGTCTGGGGGATTGAGCAAGGAGTCCTCCTGGTGCAAGAGATGGAGCAGGGCAAGCAGAAGGTACCTCAGCAACAGATGGAAGGGCAGTTTGTGTAAGACTAGTGGGCAAAGACATGGTGGAGTGGGTCTCAGACATGATGTGGAACAGATGAAGGAGATAGCAAAGCAAGGGCAATGACAAGTATGGCTATGTATGATAGTAGCAAGGGAGATGGCAGAGAAGACAGCCATGGTGATGAGGATCTGATGAGGGGTGAGCATTGTTGCTCAAGAGGAAAGATGTCTAAGGAGAACAGAAGCCATGATGATGAAGGTTTCACTCAGGTTCCCAAATGTTCTCAGAAGTGGGGTATCCTTTTCACTTGATCAGATACTGGTGGTGATTAGCAGAACTCTGATAAGAGAGTATAGCCTCAATTTATATTCTTTTTCACCTTCAATAAGATCTGGTGGAGCAGGGATAAAGTTTGGACCATGCTCCAGTGTGGTCTTGTTAAGTCCAGTCTCTCTGGACTCAAGTCCAATCAGAGGTCCAGAGGTGCTGAGAGGTGGTCAACAATGTTTGTCTCGGAGTTGGACCGAAGTCCAGAGCAGAGGTGTCAGAGTAGAGTTGCATAGGAAAGGATGTCAGCACAGGACTTATATGTCATGCCCTTGAACAGGTCTGTGTCCTTGTATTTTGGAGGAGTGGAGGTCTGACAGGAGGAGGGAGAGATCACAATGAGAATCAGAAGGGGTGACTTAGTTGATATTCATGCTAAGGGATACATGACAGAGGTACAGAGGGTTTTATACTAGAGGGTAAATAGGGTCATGAAATGTCAGGGAAGAAGTGAGACAGTATCAAGGGTCTTGTAAGGGATGGAAAAGGGATGAAGGAAGCGAAGGGGAGTACAAATGGAATGTGTATGAAAGGTATCCAGGTCCGAAGTTAGCCAACTCCCTGTGTGAGCACAGCCACGGTCTGGAGCAGAGGAGTGGAGCTCCGAGTGTGGAGGAAGCGGAGGTGGACTGAGGGCAGCAGAGGAGGCCGAAGATGGCCGGAGATGAGGCCGGAGGAGGTGGAAATGGATGGGATGTCATGGATATTGACAGTGCCTCCCCTTTAAGGCTGAGCCCTCAAGGCCTACAGTAAGCAGGGATTCAGTGCAGAGCCAATCCAGGGAAGTGGTCAGGCTTCTTTGGAGAGGTTGCACCGATGGAGGGGATGACAGAGGTGCTTACTGGGCTGAGTCTGAGAATGATGCCATGTGGAGTTTGGAGGTGTCCAGACCAACTAGGAAACTTGAAGTCCGGCTGCTGATAATATGCTAGCTCCGAAAAAGAGGCTCCAAGCCTCAGCGCGAGAGGGGTCAAGGTGTGCCTATAGCACAACACCTGACAGGGATGGATATGGATGATGTGCAAGGTGGGTTTGAAGAGCATGGAGGGTGCAAAAGTGGAGTGGAACAGATGCTGAAGATGGCAGAGTGTGCGGAGTGGCAGTGGAGGACATGTGGGGGTGGCTGGACACTGGAAAAGA
Source organism: Nevesoporus exiguus (assembly GCA_038089155.1). Classification (NCBI taxonomy): domain Eukaryota; kingdom Fungi; phylum Basidiomycota; class Agaricomycetes; order Boletales; family Boletaceae; genus Nevesoporus; species Nevesoporus exiguus. The sequence goes on from JBBPKI010000362.1 coordinate 11,231, forward strand.
AGAAAACAAAGAGGGAAGGATCGGAGGGAAAGGAAAAACACAGAGACTGAAAAATGGAAACGGAAGCATAGACAGAGACAAGGAAAGGAATAGAGAGGAAGGAGACAGAAAGCTCTGGAAGGGGGTTGGAGGTGCCCAAAGAGGGCCAGAGAGTGGAGAACACCAGATGGTGCCAATAAGGACGGAGAATGAAGGTCTGAGGAAAGAACTGGAGTTCATACTGGAGTTCAGAGTAAAATAAGAGAGTGGAACAGAAAAGGAATGGAAACGTAGGTACAGAGACAGAAATGGAAATAGAGATGGAGGAGAAATAAATGGAGTCTGGAGATCCCAGAAAGAGATCAAAGATGCCCGAAATGGACTAGAGAATTGGAGGTGTAAGCCAGGTACTGAATGGTCCTGGAAATGGAGAAAATGAAGGTACATAGTGTACCAAAAGGGTTGCAAAATCAGAGTAAGGCCGGAGTTGACAGAGGGAAATGGAACAAGTTCAAATTCAAAAGGCAAAAGACAGAGTGTTGAAATGAAACAAAGTCAACTGGAAAAAGTCTGGAGTTACTTCGGAGTTAAGCTGGAGTAATCGGAGGAAAACAAAGGAAAACAAAGAGGCACAGGAGTGCACCAAAAGAAACAGAGAGTGGAGGAAGTAAACTGGGTACACAGAGGAAATGAAAGATAAGGCCCAGATGAAGGGAGCCGAGAACAGAGATAGAGATGAAGACTAAACACCAAAAAAGCGGAGTTATCTGGAGTTAAACTGGAGTTGTATCAGGGGGTACTGGAGGTGGGTGAAGTAGAAGAAGATGAGATGATAAAGCTCAACTACATGGAGGGTGAAAGAAAATGCCTGATTTGGCAAAAGTCCAGAGGAGAAACAAAACGAAAATCAAGGGACCTGAAAGTGATCAAAAGGCAATGGAATTGTAATGTAGAACGGAGTTGTTTGGAGTTTAACTGGAGGTATCAGAGTGAACACCAATGGGTACACTAGGTACTGGAGCACTCAAAGGCAGAACTGAAAAGGACTGAAAAGCAACAAGAAGTGATTAGTCCAAAACTGATGAAGGCAATGGGAATGGAGGAATTGATAAGTGGAAGAACGAAATGAGCATAACTCTGGAGGGTGCCGGAGGACACACAAAGGTGTACCACAAGGGTACTGGATGGTCTAGCAGGTGGAGAGAAAGCCTGTACGCCAAGAAGAGAGTCTGGAGGATACAGATAGGGAACTCTATCAAGGAGCCAGAGGAAAGGTAACAAGGTGGGGTTGGGTGGAGGTGTACCTCGAGGGTACCAGAGGTGAAAATGGAGGTAAGGTGAGGGGTCCAGAGTGGTAACTCTGGAGTGGCAGAGATTTCGGAGGTTTGGATGGAGGTCATGGGGTGTGTGATAGGTGCACTGGAGTTGATGGACGGAGGTGGTAGGGTAAGGCGGTGATGAGTGGTGCCTCCCCTTTAAGGCCAAGCCCTTGAGACCTGAGAGGAACCCGAGAACACTGACCACAGAGTATATAGGTAGAAAAATAATAAAAACAGAGGGAAAATAAAAGGAGGTGCCAAAAGCGGAGATTATCAGAGTAATTCCAGAGTTAATCGGAGGTAATTCGGAGGTAACTCCGGAGTAAATTGGAGCAAAGTGAGGTAATCGGAGTGCAGAGGTAAACAGAAAAACAAAAGGAGAAAATACAGAATCAACAGATGGGACAGAAAGTAGAGAAGTCCTGAAGAAGGAAATGATGCCAGAGTTGGCAGGAAGGCCAGAAGACAATCTTGGTCGGTTCTAAGTGCGGGGAGAGGTGTCTGGAACAGAGCCAGTTGGAGGTCCGCAGGACAAGACCACAAAGGCCGAAAACCTAGAAGAAAGACAACAAAGATGACAGTGACAAACTGAAAATGTGCCATGGATGGCGGAGAGCTAAGTGGGACAAATCATTGGTCAGTCTTTAACACAGGGAGAAATCTGGACGAAGCCAGTCAGAGGTCCACAGAAATGACCACAAAGAGGCCCGGGGGCCTTGGGCGAATCCCGGAGGTGCAACTCCGAGGATTTGATTTCCAGACAGAGTCCTGGAGTGCGGAGGTTTGGCATTCTATCTGTAAGAGTATGTTAGACGAAGTTGCAGCTTCTTAAACCCAATGATCAACAGATCATTTAGTGGGCGAGCGCGCGGTGTCCTATACTAAACAAATGTCAGAGAACCCAAAGAGGTTTGGCATGAAGGCCACAGAGGTGGATTGCCTGAAGGAGGAGAAAAGGAGATAAATGGTCCGGAGTGGACCGAAGTTCGTTGGAGTTGTCGGAGTTGACACAGGTGAAGGCCCGAAGGGCCAACAGAGGGAAAGGAGGAGAGAAACGGAGAGGAAAACAGAATGGTCTGGAACAGACCAGATGCTGCCAGAGTGGACAGTACAGAAAGAGTCAGAAACAGAAAATAATGAAAAGGAGAATAGACAAGGAAGTGAAAACGGAGTGGTCCAGAGTGGACCCAGAGGGAAGATCGGATGGTCCGGAATGGACCCAGAGAGTAAATTGTGGGGTCATAAAAGCAGAAAGAGGAAAGAGTGGATGCATCTGGGGGTGCTCCAGGATGGAGCGCGGACAAGGGCGATGCAAGTCCCAGGTCCGGAGAACAGAACAGAACAGAAAAACAAATAGGAGAGAAGGAAAAGGTCCAGAGTTGCTGGAGCAAACTGGACTTTAGAATGGAGTTACCTTGAGATCTAATATCTGGAGGTATGGAGGAAGCTGAGAGAAAGCCTTAGGTTGTGTTATCAAGTGCTCCAGAAAACAGCGCAGATAAGGGCAGCGCAGTCCCAGGTCTGGAAAATGGAACAGGTGAAAGCAAAAGGAAACAGAATGGTCTAGAACAGATCGGATGCTACCGGAGTTGACAGCACTGTAAGGAAAGAAACAGAATAAGAAATCAGAGGGGTGCATCATAAGGTGCTCTTTAAAGAGAGCACAGACAAGGGTGATGCAGATCTCAAGTCTGGAAAACAAGAATGGAAAGGAAAAGAAGAAAAAGAAATGGAAACTCTGGAGTTTCTGGAGTTGAAGCAGAGTTACCTTTGGACTTGATGTCTTCAGGTTTGGAGGGAGCAGAGTGCGAGGCCGAGCAACCGGAGTGGCAGCTATTAAGCAATGTGGCGCCGGAGATGGAAAACAGAATAACTGTTGAACTTGTGGTCCTCAGGTGCAGAGGTTAGAGGAAGGAAATGAAAGAGAGAATGAAGAGCAGAATGAAGCAGAATGAAAGGAGAGCTTCAAGGAGAAAAGGCTCCAGAGTTGCTGGAGCAAACCAGAGTTACCTTCGGACTTGTGATCGTCAGGTAGGGAGGAAATAGAGGGTGTTCGTCAACCAGTGATGGCGCTTCTTGAAGAGGAGTCTACCATTGTAACCTAGTGTCAGAATGAAGCATAGAGGACAAAGAAAAAAAGGAAAGGGAAAGAACCAAAAGGGGGTCCTTTACCCTGGATGTCCGAAATGGACTGGACATGACCAGAGTTAGTGGACATGAAATGGAGTTGCTATTGAACTTGGGATCCAAAAGCACAGAAGGAACAGAGGAAAAGAAATCAAATGACAAGAAGCAGAAAACAAACAGAGGAAAGGGAAGGAACCAAAGAAGGGGATTTCTTACTCAGATGTCCAGACTGATTGGATAAGCTGGAGTCGGCGGACAACAAATGAAGTTACCTTCGGACTTTTGGTCCTTAGGTAGGAGGGTGAAAGAAACGAAAGAGGAGGAAACATACAGAGGAATGTCAGAAGGAAATAGAGCAGAGGGGAAATAGAACAGAGAGAGGAGAAAAGGACCTCTGGGGGTCCAATACCATATTGTTCAGACTTGCTGGAGTTTGGCAGCAGAGAAATGGAGTGACCTCCAGACTTGAGGTCCAAAAGGTTGGAGGTAAGCAAAGTTGAGGATGGAGCGAGGTTGGATGTTGTGAAGGTGACTTTTCTATTGGAGGTGTCTTACCTTCCCTAGCAAAGGCTGGAGGTGGCTGATGAAGTGGACTAGGCTGTTCATCTTGCATGCACTCACGAATGGAGTGGCAATGAGGGCGAAGAGTCTGAGGGCCATGGTGATTCTGGATTGCACTCCGAAGCAGAGGTTTCAGAGGCGTGGAGGGTTTGGCATTCTGATTGTGGGGGTCAGACAAAGTGCTGCTTGTGTTCCAGTTACTCAACGGAGTCTCATAGCAAGTGAGTTATATTCTAAAACCAACAAAGATGGAACCCAAAGAGATGGCTTGAAAGCTGAGGGTGGTCTTGCCAGAGGGCATGGGAGAAGTTAGCAACGAGGAGGGGGATGGAGGACTTGCCGAGAGGGCAGAGTCAGGTTGGAGTTTGGAGTTCGGAGGAAAAGAGGGGGGCTGTCGAGAGGACAGGGAGAAGTTGGAGGAGTGTCATAAGACTGAAGTCAGTGCATGGTTGGGTTCAATGAGGATCCAAAGAGCATGCTGAGGTTATGACGAATGATCATGAAGGCATGAGGTCAGAGGCAAAAGGAGTGGAGACCTGCTCAAATGGTAGCACAGATATCATATACTGTTAAGTCTGGTCTCTTTGGACTCAAGTCCGATCAGAGGTCCGGAGGTGCTGAGGGGTGGTCGATGATGTTTGTCTCGGAGTTGGACCGAAGTCCAGAGCGGAGGTGTTGGAGTGGAGTTGCATAGGAAAGGACGTCGGCGCAGAACTTATATGTTGCGCCCTTGAACAGGTCCGTGTGCTCGTATTTCAGAGGAGCGGAGGTCCGACAGGAGGAGGGGGAGATCACGACAAGAATCAGGAGGGGTGACTTAGTTGATATTCATGCTAAGGGATACATGACAGAGGTACAGAGGGTTTTATACTAGAGGGTAAATAGGGACATGAAATGTCGGGGAAGAAGTGAGACAGTATCAAGGGTCTCATAAGGGATGGAAAAGGGATGAAGGAAGCGAAGGGGAGTACAAATGGAATGTGTACGAAAGGTATCCAGGGCCGAAGTTAGCCGAGTCCCTGTGCGAGCACAGCCATGGTCCAGAGCAGAGGAGCGGAGCTCCAAGCGTGGAGGAAGCAGAGGTGGACTGAGGGCAGCAGAGGAGGCTGGAGATTGCCAGAGATGAGGCTGGAGGAGATGGAGATGGATGGGATGTCATGGATATGACAGGTCTGATAGGAGGATAAGAGGGAGGTGTGGAAGATATCAATCTCCTACTTTCCAAGGCATAAACTTGATAGAGAGTCTTTCCTTCATGAGGCGTTGAGTAGTGGAATGAGCAGTGAGTGTCTCTTTTCATGCTTCAGCAAGGGTGGAGAGACATTCTTCTACAGAAGGGACAAATGACTTCCCTAATAGGGGGTATGCTCTGGGTTCATATCCCATCATGAGGAAGTAAGGCAATTGGCAGGTAGATGAATGTGCTGTAGAATTGTGGGAGAATTCCACAGTGGGAAGTAAGGTACTCCAGGTACCAGGATGTCCTTGACAGAAGATTCATAGATGGACTTTGAGCTCCTGATTGCCTCACTTAGTTTGGCCATCAGTTTGTAGGTGGCATGTGGAGGAAAGTTTAATGTCATACTGGAGGAGTTGAGCCAGCTCTTTGGCAAAGGAGGAGGCGAACTGAGGACCTATATCAGAGATATAGGAGTCATGAAGACCGAATCTAGGGAAGATCTGTTGGAAAAAAAGTGAAGCTACTTCAGCAGCAGAGATTTTTTTGGTGCAAGGGAGGAGGATCCACCCTCTTTGTAAGGCCATGGTTGACCACAACCAGGACGGAGTTGAAATTATGGGAGGGTGGCAGATCAGTAATAAGGTCCATGGAGATTTGTTGAAAAGGACAAGTGGCAGAGGAAGAAAGAGGTGACAACAGTGGAACAGTGGGGTGGGGTGTTTGGCTTGGCAGATTGGCAGACAGTGCACCCAGTGATGAAGCAGGAGAGAAAAAAGCACATGCCTGGCCACCAATATTTCTTACCACCCTAGCTCCATCTTCCCACTTAACCTCCATCGGAGGGAGATCCCTGACCAGGCTCTGGAGCAGTTTTACCCTTCGAGCTTCCTGCACTTTCAAAGACTTGCTATCTATGCCTATGTTCTAGAACACCCACAACTCTTCACTATCACTGAGAGTGTTCCTCTCTTTAGACGATTCCTTCCTCTCATAGACGCAATCTTGTTCTTTATCAGACCTGTTTGCTTCGATCATTTGGTCATTCACCTAGGCTTCTATTCCCTAACCCCACCTTTGCTGGTGCACAAACTGCCATGCTTGATCAACTCCATCTTCATGCCCTGGATCTTATGAATCATCACCAGTTCAGAAGGATAATCTCTGCCTTTCCCCCTGGTATCTTGGGAGACTTCCCACAGGTGATTTTGTTCTTCTTTAATGAGACGGATCTTGATGACTATTTAGATACCAACATCCTGCATGCCTCTCAGAAATTCCCATCTATTACTTGTCAACTTCCCCAGAGAACCCACTGCCAGTTCGCCTTTTTATTCCATATACTATACCTCCTCCTGGTCTTTCCATGCCTTCCAATGTCCACGTCTGAGACCTCCCCACTGGTGTTACCATTCTCTCTTTCCCTACCAGAGTCCTCCCCATTCCCCAGAAGTCCAAGCCCATCTTGCTGCAATGGATCTCTCTGGCCACTGGTGCTACACCTGCAGAAGATATGGATATTTGCAATGGAGCTGTCCATAGTAGTATAGATGTCCCAATGTTCCCTCTACACCCCAGGCCATCCCATCTTGCAATGCCTTACCTCCCATTGCTCTGCATGCAATCACTGGGGGACACGGGGCCAAAATGTGCCCAAGCTTCCATTGCCCCCTTTGTGGAGCTGTTGGACACTTCCTTGCAAACTACCTCTTTACTACTGAGGACTTTAATAATGACCAGTTGGTATTCAACAGTGCAGATTCCTCTGATGCTTAGAAATGCAGTGGCACCGTGAAGCTATGAAGGGGGTACTGTTATGATTTTCTCATTACATCTTAGTCTTCTTCTTATTTCTGAATACATTTCCTTTATGTATCCACATCTGCATGGAAGATACATATGTTTTCTTGTCACCTTCTCTCTTGACGAGCTCAACAACTTTCACCATTTCTGTTCTTACTTGATAACCTCTTTAAGGACTATAACTTCTAGTAGCATTCTCTTGCATGCTGTCATGATCCCTTAACTCATCTGCAATAGTTCCTGTACTTTCTCTTTCTTTCCATTGCTTTCTATGCTTGCGCTTGATCTTGGTCCATGTGCACACCCTTGGACTATATAAGTAGTAGATCTACTTTGCTTGTAATCCAAGCTCGACCTGTGCAATCCACATCTACTCTGGACTTGCTCCTGCCTGAACTGGTGTCTCAACAGTTCTGCTTTGATCCTTCATTCCTTGTGAGACGTTGTGCCTCTCTCTGAGTGCCTCCTCACAAAGAACCTTTGTCACTTGCTGTCCAGAAGGACATGCTCTGTAACACCCAGGATGATATTGTTTGTACACCTAGATTGGTAACTTCTATGACTAGGAATTCATGGTGTCCTTGGTAGTCCAGTATTATTTCCACTTTATGGACAATACTGCCAGTGGAATTCTTTGTTTCATCCAGATTGAAGACTGGGATTTCCTTTTTTAGTTTTTCTGGTGGGTGTTTTACTTGTATAGCCCATTCTTGATCTATAAAGACTCTATTTGTGCCACTATCCAAAAGAGCCTTGTACTAATGTCCTACAATCCAGAATCCAACTCTGGTCTCTCCAGACCAACTCTGCTCATAACTTTGATCTATTCTCTGTCTTTCCCATTTGCTTCTGTACTTGGACTCTGTTATTAGTAAACACCTTCATGACTCCTTTTTTATAATAGAAATTCATTACTAATCTTTGCATTGCTTTCTCTACTTAAATACAACTCTGATGCCAATGCTTGCTTAAAAGCACAGCTCCAAGACTGTGCTCCAGTATACTTACTTCCATCTTCTACAGTACACATTTCCCTCCAACTCTGGACTTAGTCATCTCCTCTATACTTAGCCATCCACTCCTCTCCTCTATATATAAATTTTGTAGAACCATACCATATATTTTCTTAACTTAAATATCAACTTAACTTGATGTTCTCCTCCTCTGATCCCCCCAAGAGTGACTTCCTCCAATCCACCTCTGACCTCTGACCCTCTCTATTCATAAATCCAGGACAATAGGTCCTTTCTAAAGGCACATCACACAAGGTAAAGCCAAGTCCCATTCATCCAGCCAACTCTGGCACTCTGGAGTTTATTGGAGTTCATTCAGACATAGTTTAACAATATATGCAAACTCCCTCTTGTATCAGATCCCCTATCATGACAACACTACCTTAAGGGCTCTGGAACTCCAATTGACATTGTGATGAACCACAAGAACTTGAAATGCTTTGCTACTACTAACTCCTCACCTGACATCAAGCCTGGTGGTTGGAGTTCCTTTCCCAGTTCAACATTGTCATCTACACCCATTCTAGACATTTAAGTGTGAAGCCTGATTCCCTTGCTAGATACCAGGACAGTTATTCCAAAGTGGAGGATTGGGACTACACTCAGGTCAACCACCAGAACTTCCACCCCATTTTCACCCAAGAGCAATTCAGATCATTCCTGAGGGCAATATATCTTGCAACTCCAGTTCTCCAGGCTAGTATGTTGCTTGATCTTAAGTCCCTCCACAATAACATCATGTTCACTCTCCCCTCCAACTCCATCACCTGTATTTACATGTCCAACTCCAAATCCTTTCGCTCCCACTGGTCTGTCAACTCCAAAGGCTTCCTATACCTTGACAGTCATATCTACATCCCAGATGCTGATGACCTATGCCTCCAAGTCCTCTATTACAAACACAACCATCTACTCTCCAGTCACTTTGGACAGAATTAGACTCTACAACGTATTTGCCATGAATATACCTCGCTGGGCATCTGGACTTTCATTAAGGAATATATCTCATCCTGTACAGCTTGTGCCCATGCCAAGATCCCTAGAGATGAGCCCTATGGACTCCTGAAACAACTCTCCATCCCCAGGAAGCTATGGAATTCTATTTCCATGGACTTTATTGAACAGCTCTCTCAGTCTTCTGGACACACCACCATTTTAGTCATCATGGATCAGCTTTTCAAACAGTAGATATTTATCCTGACAGACAACAAGGTGACAGACATCTCTAGAGTTAGCTAATTGTCCTGTTCACTTTGCCACACTTTGCATTAATTAAAGCCAGAGTGGCTTCAGTTAAACTCAGGTGAGTTCCGATTACATGTCACATCAGATTCTGAATATAAGCAAGCTTTTCAAAATCTTACTTTGGCACTAGTGAGGTCTGGGCTTGTTTGGGTATTGGAGATGGAAGTTTGAAACAAGTTTGAAAGCATGGCCTAACACTATTGCAAGGAGCCAAAAGGTTTCTTTGTTAGTACCTTCATATCCAGACCAATGGACAAGATATAGCAGTTTGCAGTTCCTGTGTCATTGGTCTATCTTTGAGTTTAAAATTTTAGGGTTAGTTCACTTTGCCACACTTCGCATTAACCGAAGCTAGTGGCTTCGGTTAAACTTGGGGCAGTTCCGATCACATGTCACACTGATCAGAGCGATCAGAGGGAGATGAGGAATCAGATCTTTAGAGAAGAATACTAGTGAGCAATAAGAGATGTACATTGATTCGTAATGGACCTAGCAGTGCAGAAGAGCCTTGATCGTTGTCATCGCCCTGCCCTCCTAGCATCACATATTATAACCCAGCTCACTTATTACTACCACCTCTCGACATCCAGAGCAGAACCCATACCCTACCCCACACATCGATCCTTACCAGACAAGCATGGATGACTGAGCTCCTCACTGGCCACCCAAAGTGAATCCAGCTTTGTCTTCATATAACTCACAATGTGTTTGATGCGCTAATAGACACTTTAAAGCACCATGGACATGCAGTGACCTCTTGAAGGGGGGATATTGCTTGAAGAAAAACTGGGCATATTTCTTTACAGGGCTCTCAACTGGCTATGTCGCAGAGAGATTTCAGCATTCTAAGGGGACAACCATGAGGTAAGTGATCTATGACTTGCATGTGCCCCCCGGCAAATATTTACTTGCTGACGCAGGTTTTGGGATTTGCGACACACTTCTCATCCCACATCGCAGTGTCAGGTACCATTTGAAGAATGGCGCCAAGCAAGAGAAAGGTGAGACTAGACTTCACTACCAACTCTGCTACTGACATTGTACCAGACCACAAATGCCGGAAGAGCTGTTCAATCTACGTCATGCAGCACTGCACTCAGTGATTGAGCGTATTTTCGGTATTATCAAGCGGCAATGGCATATCCTTCAGCTCCCCCTGAATATAACCTACAATATACAAGCTAGAATCCCCATTGTGCTCTGTGCGCTTCACAATTTCATTTCTAGGTTTGAATGCGATGACTTCTATGATCCAGAGGTTGGTGGGATCCATCTTTTTGATGATTATGATGATGAGCAGGGTATACTTGGAGATGGTCCAGCTGATGCTGGAGAAAGACACCAGGCTGATGCATGCCACGATGCGATTGCACAAGAAATGCGGAGTGATTACCAGGATGAGTTGCAGCACACTCATGTAGTATTCATGTATTGTACTAATACATGATTGTGCTACAACACAAACAGAAAAAGTATAGTATTATGATGTACTAGTGGGGTGGAGTTTGCCCAGCCTGCACAGTAACTATTTGGATTGCATTCCTATTCGATGGGTTGGCAAAGAAGTTGATTAGGTCCAGAATATTCTCCTCACTGAGACTGAACATATTCTCGAGCTCGTTCAGGAGAGTAATGGCCTTGCTGACTTCATCAGTAGGTTGTGCCACTGTGCGCAAAAGGTCTCTAACTGCAGCCGCAACCTCCTTGAATCCTTCACTGGAAGCCTGATGTGCGTTTTGCACAACTTGTGCTTTCCATGGCTAACGCTTGTCAGCACAGCTAATAATAGACTTGAGGAGAATGGACACTCTGGTTCTGGATGACCTGATGAAAAATAGGAAGACGGAGCAGATGGAAAATGACATTCAGATTGGAGCTTGACCCCACAGGGCTGTGAAACATCTCTAGCTGAGGGAAAGCGTTCTCCAGCTCAGAGAAGAGCTGGAGATTGGCGAAGCCAGCAAGTGGAGGGGGGACAACACCAGGGGAAGGGTGCAGGTTTTGTGTTCACCTTATGATATATTCTACCTATCACATTCATCATTTATGCCCTAATAGAAGGTGAGTATTCTTTGTCACATTGAGGCATTTGACTCCGCTTGTAGCTCAATTGGCTATGATCCACTTTCAAGCCTGTCCAGTACAAGGATGCTTGGATTCTTCTGTGCTACACCAATGTTTATTGGCTGCAAGAGTGGCAGTCATGGTAATTAGATGGATGTTCATTAAAGAGCTTCTACTTCTACCTACTGATTATGCGTCAACAAATGCACCACTGGGACATCTTCAATGAATATCTTGTACAACAATTGAAATAACTGGATTTGGATGATTTGGATGCATTGCAAGCAACTGCATGATGAAAAACTGACACAGTGTGACCTACATGAATACAGGGGTAGCAGAAGCTTCTGGAAAATTGTTTTCAAGAGATTGAATGGAAATTACACTGCTAAACCATGTGACTTCTATATTTAATATACTGAGCTATGTAAACACCACTGCTAAGTTAGGAAGTACAGTCACTCTTATTTGATATTCCCCTGGGAAGGTGTAATGCTTCTCTGGCAGTGGCATACTGCAGGCCTATCAGACATTGGCATCCTTCACAATAAATGTGGCAAGTGTGCAATATCAGTTGATGCTGCAGATGATAATCTGAAGATGAGGTACACAGATTCCCACATATATTGTTCTTTTATAACATTGACTATTAGCATTGCTATGTTCTATTTCTCCATACAAAACTCTCAAAGTGATAGGCAACAGGTGACCAACCCTCTTCACATTGGTTGTTCACACATCAGACATTGGACATAAGGCCAACTCACTCGGCCACACAGATAGCCATTACACAGCATGCACACAGTGCCCCAGCCTGTGCTGATGGGGCAGATTTTTGAAATATATACATACCATCAGTTGAACTGTCATGCTGATCCTAATGATTCCATCTAAGTCATTACTTATTACATGATACCACACTGTTTACTTTACTTTTTCATCCAATAAACAGTGAAAAGCAATTGGATTCATTGCTTGAAAGGTCATAGAATTATTAGAAATGTGTAACCTATTTCTGAATGGTGTACTTACCAGCCTGTGGAATGAATTGTAGATAACATGAGGTGGACATCATAAGCAATCTTTCTGTCAGCATAAATATGGCTCATGCTGACAGAAAGCATTCAAATTTCCTTATCCATTCAACTATTTCAATATTAATTATCTACAGACTACTTCATCTAACACCCTCTCTGTTCATTCTGGCACACCTTCTCCTCTAGCACTCCCTTTTAATATCCTCATCCTGATTGCCCAGTTTCTTGGTTGTGAAATACTTTTGAGCTTTGTCTCCATACACTCCAGTCTCAATGTTGCTTTCTAGTTTAGCCAATGATTGTTTTTATCATGGGAGAATATGTCCACCCTGAACCACTCATCATTCTCTAGCACTAATTGGAGAATGATACTGCCTGCAGGTTAGCTCACCACCAGCATCTTTGCAATCTTTTGGTCCACATACCACCCTTTTGCCAATATCCCTCCTTCACTGTGTTAAAAAGGTCATGCCCCACCTTGAGTGTGCTAGGCCTGACAGCTAGCTCCCAGATAGTCTGGTTGGTGAGCTGCTTGGGGGTGTCTGATGATAACCATGAGGGGGGCTCCCACAATGGAGGAGATTGGAAATATGCATTTTGCATGAGTACAATGGTGGTGGAAATGTCATTATCATCATGCTAGGCTGCCAAGTGGCACAGTCCTCATTATGCCCCATATATGCATTATGAATGGATTTGTTTGGTGCAATCCAATCCCGCAGGGCAATCCACTGTTATTAGGAGGAGGTCACAATCATTCAGTATGCTGATGCAATTGGATGGATTGACACCCCTAAGATCTCTTTCTTCCAAAGCATGGGATGACCCAAATTAACACTGACAGCATGTGAGCATTGCAATCAGAGATTTGAGCATGATAGACACAGGCCCTTTGATGTTATCATCTCTTTTAGCAATCTTATGCATTCTTTGGTAATCTCTTGCTTCAATGAGATTTTTTTGTCTTGAATAGCTTGGTGATGGGGCCACCCCCACTGTGAAATGTTCACATTCACTAACCAAAAAAAAATATAAACTCTATTTAGGCTTCTGACTTTGTAATAAGTATGTTTTGTCAATAACTTACATGGTGGCTCAGTGTTTCCATTCACATATATTGTTCTCCCATGCTAATCCTAAGTTATGAGTGGAAGGCAATCTATCTCTCAAAAATCTATGTCACTGTATATCCCTGCTTTTATTCCTGCCCCTTTTTGAGAGATACTCCTCTGACTGTGCTAGAAGGAGGACTGAGAGAAGTGCAAACTCTTATTGCAGGTCTATTATATGGTGATGAAGTAAGAGAGGCATATTAAATATATTTAAAAAAGGGTTTCAATACTACTCCTAGTTATACTTTTATCTTTCCCTTCCACATAGCTATCTTTGTATTTGGGATGGCCATCAAATCAAGGAATCCCAGTTTTATGAGGAGTTGAGATCAAAAAATTAGGAGGTATTCAACTACATATGGGATGTCAAAGGCTTCTGCCAAGGGATGGGGCAGGAGTTTATTTCCCAGACATCAATCACCTTTCCCTGTGCAGACCAGGTTCTTACAAAAGCATCTAATTACTCTGTTGATGTAGACCACATTCACTAGCTGTCATCCAAGGTTATCTTCCTTAGTTGTCAAACAATGATCATCCCCAGCATCAATGGCTGGCAGACCAGTTGTCAAGTCTCCTAGGTTTAGGTCCAAATTCTATTCTAGAGCCAGTTCAATGCTTGTACAAACAAAGGCAGGCATAGGCAATGTAGCAGCTCAATGATAAGGATCTAATCAAAGAGTTATATGATACTGTAGCAGATGCAGTATTCAAGTGGTTGAAAGACTGGGGACTCTTTGACTTGCAAGCAACACAGGGTAGCACAGATCCATTTCTCTGGTTCAGCCTGCAATATCTTCAAACTCAGGGAGCCCTTTGAATGCCCAATAGGTTTGCAGCACATAGGCATCTGTCACTGCAGTGTCTTTTTCTCTTCCACACCCTTTTTTTCATGATGCTATCTAGGCCTTTCCATCCAGGAAAATGGAAGGAGAGGGCTGAGAACATGAACCTGTCTGATGTTAAAGAGCTAGATAAAAAATATTCAGCTGCAGAAGTGGCTAAAACTTGGCCATGTGCTTCAAATTGACAGTGAGGATGATAGTCACAATAATCTAAGCAACTCAGAGGACTTAGCAAGCAATATATTATGAAGTATGACTATTTCCAACTCCATGGATAACCACAGAAGTGATGTCAAAGAGATGCTCATTCGCAACATTCAAGACATACTTGGAATAATATCAGAAGTACACAAACACACAAGAAAAGTCCAAGGGGCAGCTATAGGCAATCTTGCATGTGTTGCATATGCAGCAGGATGCTATAGCCACTTTGCTAACAGGCAGTGGTAAAAGCATGCTTTGGTTAGTTCCCCTTCTCATGGAGCAGGTGTTTATAGTGCATTGTTGTTTGTCCTTTCACTATGCTTTCCAACAAACAATATGTCTGAGCCATCAAGGCTGGCATTCAACTGATTAATTTCTCTGAAATAAAGAGTGTCCCTCCAAACATTCAGCTGCTATTCATATAGGTTGAATATACATCACCTCACACTGTTACGATTTTATCCCTTCACCCGGGCCTTCTCCTTATATCCGAATCCGTTCCATTCATGTATCCGCATCCACACGCAAAGTATGTTCGCTTCCTCGTTACATTTTCCCTTGACGAGTTCGACTGGTCATTTACCATCTCCGTTCTTACTTAATCGCCTTCTTTTGGACTTCACCTCCTAACAGCATTCTCTCGTATGCTGTCGTGATCCTTACTACCACCGACTGATATTCCTC
>JBBPKI010000363.1:0-12745 GCA_038089155.1 Nevesoporus exiguus
AAAGAAGAAAAATAAGCAGGAGGTGGCCATGAAGAAACAAAACTGTAACAGCTTTGAGGTTCCCATATACAGTCTTCCTCTTCATAGCCCTTTCAGTATACTAGGAATTTCAAAGAACATTCTTTAAGTCAAGAATTAATAATATAATCAACTTTGAACTCAGGTAATCCTTCTTGTATGCCCACAATGGGTCCTGAGACTACTATGGGTTGGTTTTCAAAGCATTTCTTGTAAGGTTTAACTCTTGAAATTTTTACAGTTGGATAGATTTGCAGAATGGGAGGTAATTTAAGGGTAATAGCATTAGAGCCTGTGAATTGGAGGATTTCATAAAAGCTGATCCATTGCTCAGTAAGCTTCTTCAAGGCCCAATTCAGTTTAATGTTCTTGGTTGACAATCAGACCATGCCTCTGATTGTCAAGTCCAAAACCTTGGAGTGGTGTTTATCTGCTTGTTTCTTTATTGTAATTTGAGCTTTTTTGAGAGATTTTCTAGCTTGCTCAAGTATATCAAAGAGCTCTTGTCCAAATGATGAAGATGTCTCATTTTTAGTGATGAGAGGTTCAATCCCCATTTTTGGTTTGTAAGTCATTGTAATGTTGCAGTTTTCTTTCTTTTTGGTCACCTTCTGCTTATTTTCTTCCTTTGTATTTGGGAGGGACTGTCATATCCATGACATTCCATCTATCTCTGCCATCTCTGGCCTCATCTCTGGCCATCTCCAGCCACCTTTGCTGCCCTCAGTCCATCTCTGCTTCCTTCACACTTGGAGCTTCTCTCTTCTGCTTTGGACCAAGACTGTGCTTGCACAGGGACTCAGCTATTCCTTGGACCTGGATATCTTTCATACATTCCATTTGTACATCTTTTCACTTCCTCCATCCATTTTTGGTCCCTTATAGACCCTTGATATTATCTCACTCATTCTCTGACATCTTTGATGTCCCTGTTTACCTTTTAGTATAAAACCTCTGTATCTCTGTTGTGTAACCTTAGTACAAATATCGGTTTAGTCATCTCTCCTGATTCTTATCATAATCCCCTCCTTCTCTCTGAACTCTGCTCCTCCAAAATATGAGGACATGGACCTGTTCAAGGGCATGACATATAAGTCCTGTGCCAATGTCCTTTCTATGTAACATCTGCTCTGACATCTCCACTCTGGACTTTGGTTCAACTTCAAGATGAGCTTGTCTACCATCCCTCAGCACCTCCAGAACTCCAATTGGACTTGAGTCCAGAGAGTCTGGATGTTAACAGGGACCAATTACATGGGAAGTTGTTAAAGTGTGTATACTCTGAACTCAAGTCCGATTGGAGTTGCGGAGGTCTAGAGGTTATTGGAGGAGTTAGTATAAGAGATGGACTGGAGGTCTGAACAGAGGAGTTGGAGTGGAGGTACTCAGGAGAACATTAGTGCAGGACTTATGTGTTGCACCTCTAAGCAGGTCTGTGTCCTCATATTTCGAAGGAACAGGAGTCCAACAGGAAGGAGATGTTATGATTTTATCTCTTATCTTATCTTATCAAGTCACATGATCACTTGCATGTGACCATAGGATAGTATCACATGACCAAGTCTAGATCATTACCTTTCACTTCCATCACACTCACTTTCTTAATCTCTGCACTTTCTAGAATATTCCATGACATGCTTCTTTAATTACTGTTGGTCTAGGTCTATGACATCATCTATGACATAGTAGATTAGTAAGTAGTCATATGCTTGCCCTAAACCATGTAAGTAGTATAAGAACCCAATGTTGTCAATGACCAGACTTCAGTCAAGTCCTGGTTGATTCCCCTCACCCTCTTGATCTCTCAGCAAGTCTAGTGATTGTGGTGACCAAAGCCTTAAGTGGATTAGGTTGCCAACATTAGGACTTGACTATACTCACTTTCCTCACCACACTTATCTCATTACCTCGCTGTCGTTTGCAACAACCCTGGACCCTAGGGGCAAAGGGATCTCTTTACATATCTACCCTTTACATTTCATGCGCACTTGCACTCCACTTTGCTTTTACATATACCCTGGCTATACACTGGTGAAGGTTGACCTGTCTATAGGAGGGTTGTCAAGGGGTGCTCTTGAGAGAGCTTAATTGGTTTAAAAACCACCTCTGTACATTTTCAATTCGAAGGAGCCTAGGCTTGCATCCACGTGAGGCACATTTCTTATAAGAATAGTCCATACAACTAGCTGGTGTCGCAAGAGTGGTCTTGTGCCTGACATCACTAGTTTATGTACAGAAGTTTGAAGACTCTAGTTGGGAAGGATTTTGACCTGATAGAGTAGAAGCTGGTGTTGACTAAGATCCATGCTTCTTTAATAAGTTTGGATGTTTCCATGAGATCCCACCAAGTCCAAGGAGATAGAGGTTTGCCTCCCCTTAGAAGAAACTGTCTTTGGCAACAACTACGAATACTGAAGAGAGTTTTCCTTTGATCCAAACGATGGCTACATAGATCAAACCAGAAGATACCACTTCTGGAATGGAGATCTAGCCAAAACAAGAGGAACTACCTCAGATGAAAGAGTTCCTGAAGAAAATCTGATCAGCTGACATTAATCAACTCCCTACAGTGATATACAAAGGGAGCAAGAACAAGAGTGGATATAGTACCACCTGCAAAACAGAGATTTATACCACACTCCAACCCCAATTCCACTAGTCAACATCTTCAAGGATGTTGACTTCCTCCCCTACCTTCTAGATAGGATAAGGGAGAACAAACCCTTTGACGAATTCCTTCTACAAGCACATGGAATTTCCCAAGACCAAGCTCTAGCCTTCAGAGCCAGAGTTATACAGGTCCAACTCTTTGATCATCACCCACAACTCAGAAGGGGCATTGAGATCTTAGAAGAAGTCCAAGAAAGGTTAAAAAACCTCTGAAATCTCTGCACTCCATCCCTCTCTCCCACACCTGAACTGGAAATAGCACTGGTTCCACAAGAAGAACATCATGTTGTGGAACCAATACAGGGACCTGCTTCCCTTTGACAACTCTGAGACAGATGACTCCTTTGAGCACCACCTCAAAGACCAACCTTCATCCCCCAACCAGATCTCCCCATCTTTTTCCGCACCAGAAGTCAGAATGGCAACTGCAGAAGAACTTCAGGCCCTTACTGACATTATCACCAACCTCCAGGCTCAAATATGAACTCTGCAAAGAGCATCTGGAGTACAAGAAACAAGGAACGTGGAGGTGAAGGTGAATAAGAAGGTAGAATCAGTACTGGAGCCTGGAAGCTTTAATGGAAGTAAGGGGAGATACAATGGTTGGAAATTACGCATGAAGCTATACTTAGATGCCAATAAAGAAACTTTCACCAATAATAAAGAAAAGACAGTGGCTATCCTAACAAGGATTAGCCCCAAGGAAGGAGAGAAAGACATACATGGTGCAGAACAATGGGTGAGACAATCGCTCACAAGGTTCATGGAGTCAGAAGCTCTATGGCCAACAGAAGAAGCCCTTTGGGACATAATGGACCAGAGGTTCAAGGCAGTGAATATGGTAGATGAAGCACGGGAACGACTAGAAAGGTGCCAACAATACAAAAATGAAGGAATTCAAGATTTCCTCACTCAGTGGCTAGACCACTATTATGACACAAAAGGAGACCCCTCTTCAAACAACCCAAATGGAGTTCGCCTACTTGAAAAGGCAGTTGACTCAGATATCATGAGGCAGATTTTCTATAACAATCAACAGAAAGATTGTATCCAAGATTACATAGTCTGTTGAAAAAGGGAACAAGTATGGAGTCGTTTGAACTAAGAGGAAAAGACTCTTCAAAATCTGAATAGTCCTCCTAAAACAATTATAAAAAAGGACAAGCAAGAACGTACGGAGGATGAGGACAGCCTATGGACATAGGGGCAGTCCAAAGAAATTCCAAATGCTACAATTGCACTGGTGACAGACATATCGCAAGAAATTGCCTGAAGCCAAAGAAGGAATATAACAAGTGCAAGTTCCTCAGAGGAGGACACAAGGTCAATTGTAGAAAATGGGGAACTAAAGCAACCTGCCCCCATAGAGTAAGGGCAATGGCACAGGGAGAGAAGAAGGAAGAAGAAAAGAAGGAGGAGCCCAATGGAGAAAGGGCTATTAAGGGCATGGACTACGAAGCAATGAAGGCGTACCTCTTCGACCTCCATAACATGGAAATGAAGAAGGCAGGAAAAGGCTACAGCAACTGAGGGAACTGGGACCTCAGGAGCTGAAGAAAATTCTAAATACAAAAAATAGTTTTTCATCTCTATCTCCTTATGTACAGTATGGACAAGAATTTGAAGAAGACTCAGACTGTTCTTCTACATGCTATTCTTCTGATTCTGAGACAAGTAGTCCTATTTATAGGGTTCACCTACCTACAACCAAGACCAAGTCTCAATCTTCAGACTTTGCTGAAAAGCAGGAGAAGAACGAGCTTGCTGCACAGGAATGCAGGCTTAATTCAGTCAAAGAAAACAAAAAAAATATTTATGAGGAAAGTTTCCCAGAATGAATCCTCTTATGAAATACCAAGGTGCAATATGAGTTCCTCATGGACATCTCAATCGCACATCCCACTACCAAGCACACGAAGCATTCATGCAAGGCTCTATTGGATAGTGGTGCCAATGGCATTTTTATAGATAAAAATTGGGCCAAACAAGTGAAACTTCCCCTACAAAAGATGGAAAAGGAAATACCTGTCTTTAACATAGACAGAACTAAGAATTCAGCTGGAGCAGTAACACACCAAGCAGAAATCATACTTGATTACCAAGGACACTGCAAACACCTGATCGCGGAGGTGACCAATTTAGGCAAAAATCCAATGATCCTGGGATATACCTGGTTGGCAAAACATAACCCAACCATCAATTGGACAAAAGGAGAAGTCAAGATGGCAAGGTGTCCAAGGTCCTGCTACATGTTGTCAGACTGAGGAACACAATTAGCAAAAGAGGAAGAAGATAAATTGAAGCACACTTTGACTGTGCACTGATTCATCAAAAACCTCAAAATTGTTATGATTTCCTGCTTATCTTATCTTATCAAGTCACATAACCACTATCACGTGACTGTGGGACATGTCACCTGACCAAGTCTAGGTCAATACCTTTCACTCAAATCACATTTGCTCTAGATCCCTTATCTACATGCTTCCTTAATTACCAATAGTCTAGACCCTTATCTTCTTTCCCACTCCACAATGATGTAGTACTTAGTAAGTATTCTCACACCAGCCCTAAACTACTCTGTATGTATATTGTTACGGAGCACGTCCTTCTGGACTGCTAGCGTCAAAGGCTCTTTGTGAGGAGGCACTCACAAAGAGGCACAACGTCTCACAATGAACAACAAGGGCGAGGGCTAAGTGGAACTGTTGAGGCGACAGTTCAGGCAGGAGCAAGTCCAGAGAAGAGGTGGATTGCGTAGGTCTAACTTGGGTTTTACAGGTGAAGTAGCCAGCTACTTATAGTCCAAGAGGATGCGCACGGACCAAGAGTTAGGGTAGGCATAGAAAGAAATAGAAGGTAATGGAATAAAGAGGAACAAGAGAGAACTACTGCGGATGACTATGTGGATCACAACAGCATGTGAGAGAACGCTGTTAGGAGGTAATGTCCAAAAGAAGAGATTGTCAGGTAAGAATAGAAACGGTGAAGGAGAAGTCAAACTCGTCTAGTGAGAAAGTGACAAGGAACCATAAGTACCTTGCGTGCGGATGCAGATACATAAACGAGATGCATTCGGAGACAAGTAGAAGACCAGGATGAAGCGAAAATATTGTAACACCTTGTAGTCCATCCCTTTAATAGGCCATTCTTCCTTGGGCTCTTCTTTCTTCTTTTCTTCCTTCTTTGCTTCTTGCCCCATTGATCATACTCTTTGGGGTCAAGAAGCCTCTGTTCCTCTTTTTCTGCAGTTTACCTTGTGTCCTCCACCTAGGAACTTGCATTCATTGCATTCCTTTTTGAGTTTTGGGTAATTGCGTGTGATGTGTCCATTACTGGTGCAATTATAGCACTTTGAATTTCTTTGTACTGCTCCTATGTCCATAGGTTGACCTTGACCTCTGTAGGTTCACACCTGTCCTTCTCTGTAGTTATTTTGTGAGGATTGTCCAGGCTTTGAGGAGTCTTTCCCTCTTAATTTGAAAGATTCCATTCTTGTTCCTTGGGTGGTGAGGGAATCTATGTAATCTTGTATGCAATCCTTTCTTCCTCCACTATAGAAGACATGTTGCATCAAGTCTTCATTTACTGCCTTTTCTAGCAGTCTTACTCTGTTGGGGTTGTTTTTGGCTGGGTTGCCTTTCATATCATAATAATGTCCCAGTCAGTGTGTTAGGAAGTCTTGGATGTTTTTGCCTTTGTATTGCCTACATCTTTCCAGTCTCATTTGGGCATCATCTACTTTATTGATGGATTTGAATCTTTGGTCCATCACATCCCATAGAGTTTCTGCTGTAGGCCATAAAGTGTCTCCTTCCATGAATCTTGTGAGGGTTTGGCATGACCACTGTTCTGCTCCATGTTGGTCCTTTTCTCCCTCTTTTGCACCAATTCTTGTTAGAATTGTGACAGCCTTGTCTTTGTTGGTGATGAAAGTTTCTGTCTTTGCATCAATATACAATTGTAATCATATTTTTCATCCATCATACTTTGCTTTACTCCTGTCAAACCTTCCAGGCTCTGGGACTGATTCTACCTTTTTGCTTATTTTTACCTCTGTTGTCCTTGTTTCTTTTACCCCACTAGCTCTCTGCAGAGTTCTGAGCTGATCCTTTAGATTATTGATCTGCTCGACTAGTTCAGTGATGTGTTTGGTGGTTGCCATTGTGGGATCTGGTATGGGAGGAGACTGGGAGATCTGGTCATCTGACAAGGGTTGATCTTTGAGGGGGTTCTCTGATGAGTTGTCGGTTCCTGAGTCGACAAATGGGAGCAGGTTTTGAGAAGGATGCCATGACATTTTGGATTTCCTGTGGAACTGGTTCTTGTTCTGGTTTAGGACTTAAGGATGGGGTGCAGGAATTTTTTGAAGGTTATTTAAACCTGTTATGTAGCATGTTCAGTCGAACTGCTATTGATCCTTTGCTTCGTGAGGAGGCACTCATGAAGAGGCACAACATCTCACTATGGCAAGGAGATGGTCAGAAGAGAGGAAAACTCTTGGACAAGAGTTCTTGCACAAGCAGCAGTCTAGGGAATGCATAGATTGCATAGCACTAGCTTAGGATACAGGGATCGCTACACTAGTGCTTATATAATGGGGAAGAGTCTGCACAGACCAGCTATGGGCAGGCATGGAAGGTCAAGGAAGGGAGCAGAAGAACTACGGATAAGGTAAGTGGATCATGAGCTTAGGAGGTGTAGTCCAAGAATGAAGTACTATCATAAAAGGTGAAGTGTGAGGACCTCCAGCAACTTGAAAGAAACAAGGAATTTGAGGTAACAAGCATGGGGGTGTGGATAGTGAAATGGAATGGTGATGAGGATAAGTAATAGTCCATGTGTGAGGGAAATGAATGTAACACTACCCCATTCGAATAACTGTTGCCCTGCAGCAGTATGAAGCAACATTGGGATTCTCACCATGTGGAACCAGTTCTCCATGAACAGGATCCTCAACAGTGAAGTGGCAGTTATCGATGGTGTGGCCTGGGCCTCCACAAAGGGGGCAATGGATCATTGGGCAGACTGCTGCCACATAGCCCCAGTGGTCACAGAGGGGGCAGTGGTTGACAAGGCAATAGGAAGTGGGATGGTCAGGGGCCCACTGACAACAGTGGGGGCATCAATATCAGGGGCAATTGATGCAGAAATGCCCTCTTTGGCCACAGGAGAAGCAGCAGGCATGAGAGGTATCCAGGGCGGCAAGACAGGCAGCAACATTGTTGGGGAGTGGGATTACTTGAGTAGGAGACAAAACAACCCTGGTCCCAGTCAGGAGGTCAGGAGGTCCACGGAATGTGGGTGGGGGAGTGGACAGTGGCAAGTAGAAATCTTTGGGGGATGGGGATCATAAGACTACCCAGGCAGTGGAGAATTGTCCCCTGGTAGAATGTGGGGGTGGGACTGGAAGGGGTCAAGTGGCAAGCTCGATTGCTTGGGTGACAGGTGATGGAGAGTCTTCCCTCTGGGTCAATGGAGGGGAGGGATTGTGAGGCAGAGTCTGATGAGGGGGTTGACCAAGGACCAGGTTGCTTTCTAAATAGTTGATGAGGTCAGAGTCAGAAAGTGAATTTAAGATTACTTCTGCATATTCTCTCAGGGTTGACAGTAGGAATGAGGTGATGACCTATGCAAATTGATGGTGGTCAAGGAGATCTAGGGCCCTAAGGCGAATCTGGTCCAGAAGAGTGGTGTGGGAAGCAGAGAAGTCTTCCCTGAACCTCATTCATGGGTGGCTGGAGAAGAGGCAGAACTGGAATGTATGATGGAACAGGAAGGTGGCCTCCATCAATGGGACATTATTTGTGAAAGCCAGGGTATGTTTAGCAAGTAAAGGCAAGGGGGCGTGGTCTCGTATGTGCACATAGGTGGCCAATCATTGGAACCGTGGAAGGTTCTTCACATAGAGCTGTTCCAGCACTCATGCAGGAATAGGTGGGCAAGGTCAAGCTGGTGCAATTCCAAGTGGCCCAAGCGAAGGGATGAGGTGTGGGAGTATAGGGGTATGGGATACTTTGGGGAGTTCCTGCATGGTGGATGTTGGAGCAAGGGACAATGGAGATGACAGCATAGAAGAGTTTTGGTCAAGTGTGGTGGGGATCATAATGGACATGGTAGAGAGCAAAGAGGGTAGCAAGGGGGACGATGGTACCAACGAAGAGGAGAGAGGCTAGGAGTGTGGCTAAGAGGACTTGTAGTGGACTGAGCATTTAAGCAGGGGTGGATTGACTGGCTTTATATTGGAGAAGCAGGGCAGGGGCATGTTTCAGGTTAGACTCCGGTTCCCATGTATTTCCAGACAAGGGGTATCCTTTCCATTTGATAAGATACTGATGTTGGCAAGGGAATCCCTGGTGGGAGAGTATCTGTTCAACTTCAAACTCCTCTTCCCCTTCGATAAGGTCAGGTGGCAGAGGGATAAAGTTGGGGCTGTGTTCAGGTGTCTCCTGATAGGATGATAGGAGGGAGGCATGGAATATGTCATGGATACACCATGTGGGGAGGAGTTTTAGCTGATACACCATGGAAGATAGTATCTTAATTATCTCAAAAGGGCCTTCCTGCTTAGGTGCTAGTTTCTTCAATGGATAGTTTAATCGAAGGTTAGTGGATTCGAGCCACACTCTGTTGTCTACCTTTCAAGGAGTAAACCTAGAAGTAATGCACTCCTTCATTATTTGTTGGGCGATTTGGTGGGCAGCAAGGGCTTCCTTTTTGGCTTCAGCAAGGAAAGAAAGTTGGTTCTCCACAGCTGGGGCAGAAGTCTTTCCCAAAGGGGGGTAAGCTCTAGGTTCATACCCCATCACGAGGTAGTATGATGATTGGTGGGTGGAAGAGTGGGTGGCGGAGTTATGAGAGAATTCAGCAAGGGGGAGAAGTTGGGCCCAGGTATCAGGTCATCCCTGACAAAAGATCCAAAGATAGGTTTCTAGTTCCTGATTGGTTTGTTTGGTCTGGCCATCCATCTGTGGGTGGTAGGTGGAAGAGAGTTTTAGGTTGTATTGGAGGAGGCAGGCTAACTCTTTGGCAAAGGTGGAGGTGAATTGTGGTCCCCTGTCAAAAATACAAGAGCTATGGAGTCCGAATCTTGGGAATACATGGTGGAAAAAGAGGGAGGCAACTTTGTTGGCCAAAATGTCTTTGGTACAAGGAAGGAATATCACCCCCTTAGTAAGGCCATGGTTGACCATGACCAGGACAGAGTCAAAAGAGGCAGAAGGGGGAAGGCCAGTGATCAAGTCAACAGAAATCTGCTGGAAGGGGTGGATGGCCTGGGAGAGAAGGGGGGAGAGGGGGGGGAGGACCAGGTGTGTGTTAACCTTGCACATCTGGCAGGTGGCACACCCAGTGATAAAGTGGGGAACAAAGGAGTGCATGCCAGGCCACCAAAAGTCATGGCAAAGGCAATTATAGGTGCAAAAAAGTCCTTCATGGCCACCAGCCAGAGAAGAATGCAGTTCGGATACGAGGGGGTGGTGTGCAGAGGGGAGAATGTAGAGGTGACCCTGAAAATACAAGTGGAGATAGGTAAAAGTCCAGTCTTGGAGGGAAGAGCATGGAAAGAGGGGGGTAGACTGGTCCATGGCAGCAATAGCTTTGAGGACAAGTGGGTCATCTGTGGAGGAGGAGGCGATTTTGGTGGAGAGGGAGGTATCAAGGACAAAGATGATGACAGGGTTGGAGAGAATGGGGTGAATATTATCAAGAGAGGTGTCAATGTCATGGCAGCAAGAGAGGGCATCAGCAGGAGATGCAGCAGTTCCAGGGATGTTCTGCCAAACAATGTGGTAGTCTTGTAAAAAGAGACTCCATCGGGCCTGTCAGTGGGACAACTTCTGGGGAGCATGCATGAAGGTGAGATTCTTATTGTCAGTGGGCATGGTGACAGGGTGGGTGGTGCCAAGGAGGTATTGATGCCATTCCTCCAGAGCATTAATGATAGCAAGTAGTTTGCAGTCATAAATGTCATAGTTGCACTCTGCATCAGTAAGGGTACAGGAGTAGTAAGCACACGGGTGACTGTCATCATTGGTGTCTTTTTGCATGAGGACAGCACTGACAGCAATGAGAGATGCATTGGTCATGAGGAAGAATGGACAGTTAGTGTTGGGGAGGGCGATAACAGGTGCAGAGGAGAAAATATTTTTGAGCTGATTGAATGCCATTTGCTGTGGGGTTTCCCATGTCCATGGTTGGGTGGTTTTGGTGAGAGCATTAAGAGGGGCAGTGATGTCAGTGAAATTAGGGATGAACTTCCAATAGAAGTTGCAGAAGCCTAAGAATGAGTGGACAGATTGTACGTTCAGGGGTGGGCGCCAAGTAGAGATTGCCACCAGCTTGGTGGTGTCCATGCGAACTTGCCCATTGCCAATGATTATGTCTAAGTACTCAATTTCAGGGCCATCAAACATGCTTTTGGACAGTTTGAGGGTTAGGCCATGTTCCTGAAGACAAGTTAGCACTCGGCGAGTGCAGACTATATGATCATTAAGTATAGTCGAATGAACCCCCAGGTCGTCCATATAGATCTCTAGCCATCCTTCTGGGGTGATATCCCAAAATATCCAGTTCATGAACACCTGGAAGGTGAGCGGGGAGTTGCATTTGCCAAAGAATATGACTGCTGGCTCATAGAGGCCAAGAGGACAAATAAATGCTGCTTTCCACTGGTCTTCAGGTTTGATTTGGATATTGTTATATCCCCAGTGAATGTCAAATTTGGAGAAATACTTGGAGTTTTTTATCTGATCAATGAGATCAGAAATTTGAGGGAGGGGATAGGCATTTTTTACAGTATATTCATTTAGGTATCTATAGTCTTGGCATGGGCGTACTGTTTTATCTTTCTTTGATACAAAGAAGAGGGGGAGGCTTGGAGGGATTTGGATTCGACGAGTTGTCCTGTTCAGAGATGCTTGACAATGAACATTTTACATGCCTCCATCTCAGCTGGGATTAGCAAATAGAGTTTAGCTCTTTTTGGAATGAAGGAGTCTTTTAGGACAATGGCATGATCATATGGTTGGTGGGGAGGTAGAGTATCATGGTTCTTCTCTTTGAAGACATCAGCAAAGTTGGCGTAAGCGGAGGGAAGGACAACTTCTTCCTTCTTGGCTTGTTGGGCTAGTTCAGTGGTGAGGGTGGTCTTGCATATGGACTCCATGTCAAGCCATTTCTGGCGAGTGGTTAATCCTTTGTTGATCAGATCATCTTGATCATATCCCAGCCATCTCAGTAGGTACCAATCTGGTATTGGGTCATGCAGGGTAGTGGAGATGATGGGGAGGGTGACAGTCTCTATCACCTAGTTGATCTTTGGATTGCATTCCTAGGATGATTTGAGGAGGGCCTAGTCCTATCACCATTAAGCATAGCACTTCAGAACAGTTTGCCAGGATAGCAGTGATGGTTACAGAGAATTGAATAGTTCCTTTCTGGTTTTGGGTTCCATCAATGTTCAAGGCTTGTATTGGAGTGTCAAGTTGGATGGGGGTGATGTTGAGTCTTTTGACAAGGGTTGGATCAATGAACATTCAGCATCGTCATCGTTCAACAGGTGAAAGATTGAGTGCATTGATGTCCATAGTGTTTGGATCCCTTGCTGGGGTAGAGTGGGGAGCAAAGGCTCATGGGAAGACATTTCTGCCATTTGAATCAGTTTTCTGGGAAAACTGGGCTCTGTTTGCTTCAACGAGTTCAACCTTGGAATACCAGTCTGAAATTTTCTTTGGGATAGTTTCCAATCCTGCCATGTGGTTCTGGTGGTAGCTATGGAGTCCTTTTTTGAAGAGGGCAACAAGAGCATCATTGGCAGTTATTCCAGATGTGGCAGCAAGGATGCGAAATTGCAATATGTAGCCATGGAGACTATCAATGTTACAATTTCTCATCTTATCTTATCTTGTCAAGTCACATGACCACCATCACGTGACCATGGGACATATCACCTGACCAAGTCTAGGTCAAATCCTTTCACTTCATTCACACTCGCTCTAGACCCTTATCTAACACACTCGTTTAATCTCCGTTACTCTAGACCCATGACATCAATAATGAC
>JBBPKI010000363.1:12755-26354 GCA_038089155.1 Nevesoporus exiguus
GATTCCCCTACATCATCCTCTTGATCTCCAGCAAGCCTGATTAGTAGTGACCGAAGCTCTAACGAGTGTAGGTTGCCAACATTAGGACTTGACTATCATCACACTTCCCTCACTACTTCTCATTACCTCGCCATCGTTTGCGACAACCCTGGACCCTAGGGGCAAAGGGAATCCTACTATACTTTCACACATTCACCCATGCACTTTCTTGCACACATTACCTTTTACGTATACCCCGGCTATATGCTGGTGAAGGTCAACCGATCCTTAAGACGGTTGTCAAGGGGTGTCCTGGAGAGGACTTAATTGGTTTAAAAACCGCCTCCACACGTTCTATTTTGAAGGAGCCTAGGCTCAGGTCCACATGAGGCCACTTTATTTTAGAATTACTCCTACACATCTGGTCTTCGTCGAAAGAGCGGTCTTGTGCCCGACGACCCAGATTACATACGATTTTTGAAGGCTCTAGTCGGGAAGGTTTTTGACCCGATAGAGTAGTTGCTGGTGTCGACTAAGGTCCACGCAACTTTACAAAGTTCTGGATGTTTCCATCCCACACCTCCGAGTCCGAGGAGATTGAGGTACACCTCGCATCCGAGGAAACAGTTGTCAACCGCAACTTCACCTTCAGAGAAGAAGGAAGTGAGTTTGAATATGACCCCAACGACAGGTATCTAGACGAATTCGGGTACTTTCATTGGTACGAAGACGAAACACCACCCCCAATACAAAGGACTACGGTCACACCATCATCGCAGAGAGAAGAAAACTCTCAAACACCACCTCTACCAAGCCAAGAAGACGAAGAAGGTTGGGTCCATTACAGACAACCTTCTCAAGGGTACCGAACACCAACTCCGGTACCACTAGTGAATATCTTTGAGGATATCGATTTCCTCCCCTACCTCTTAGACAGGATCAGGGAAAACGAACCCTTCGACGCTGCACTTTTAGAAGCACACGGCATCCCCAAGGATCAAGCTCTTGCTTTCAGAGCTAGAGTCCTACAAGTGCAGCTCCACCCTGCACCCCACCAAAGACAAGAAATAGGTCTTCTTGAAGAGTTGAGACAAGGGCTACTCACTTTACGAAACCTACATACTCCATCACTCTCCCCCACCCCTGAACTGGAAGTAACCCCAGTTCCAGAAGAACTCCATCACATCGCGGCACCCATACAGGGATCCGCTCCCATTCGTCGACTCAGAAACCAACAACTCATCAGAGAACCCGCTAGGCGACCAACCCTCATCCCCAGACCGGAACTCCCGATCGCCTCCCGAACCCGTTCCCACACCAATGGCAACAGTCGAGCACATCCAAGAGCTCGTAGATCAGATTAATAATCTGAAGGAACAACTCAAGACTCTGCAAAGAGCAAGCGGAGTAAAAGAAATGAGAAACACAGAAGTAAAAATCACAAAAAAGGTGGAGTCGGTACCAGAACCAGGGAGGTACGACGGAAGCAAAGTAAAATACGATAGTTGGAAATTACGCATGAGATTATATATAGATGGAAATCTCGAGACCTTTGTGACAAACAAGGACAAGGTGGTCACTATTCTAACAAGAGTAGGACCAAAAGATGGAGAGAGAGATACACATGGGGCCGAGCAATGGGCCCAACAATACCTCACAAGGTTCATCGAAGGAGATGCCCTCTGGCCTTCCCTGGAGACACTATGGGACGTAATGGATCAACGCTTCAAATCCATTAATAAAACAGACGAAGCACGAATGAGACTGGATCGTTGTTGCCAGTACAAAAACGAAACCATACAAGACTTCTTAACCAGATGGTTAGGACACTACTACAACACAAAAGGAAACCCTGCAGAAGATGACCCAAATGGTGTCAGATTACTAGAAGGAGCGGTAGATTCCGCAATAATGGAACAAGTCTTCTATAACGACCTAAGAAAGACTTGCGTCCAAGAGTACATTGAAGTCCTTCTAAAGAAGGGAGCCAGTATGGAATCCTTCAAAATAAGAGGAAAAGACACGACAAGATCATCTTACTCAAACCATCAAGAGGGGCAAGCTCGAACCTATGGAGGCAGAGGACAGCCAATGGACATAGGGGCCCTCTGCCAAAAGAACTCCAAGTGTTACAATTGCACAGGAGATGGGCATGTCACCCGAAATTGTCCAAAACCAAAGAAAGAATGCACGGAGTGCAAATTCTTAGGTGGAGGACACAAAGTAAATTGTCGCAAAAGGGCAACAGAAGCCTCTTGGCCACCACAAGTCCGAGTGGTCACACAAGAAGAAGAGAAAAGAGGAGAGGAAAAGAAGGAAGAGCCCAAGGGAGAAAGGGCCATAAAAGGGATGGACTACAAAGCCATGAAGGCTTATTTCTTCGACCTCCACGACACGGAGATGAAGAAACAGGGAAAAGGTTACGGCAACTGAGGGATCTGGGACCTCAGAAGCCGACATTAAACACAAAAAATAGTTTCTCTTCTCTATCTCCTTATGTACAGTACGGACAAGATTTTGATAAAGATTCGGACAGTTCCACATGCTACTCCTCTGATTCCGAACCAAACTCTCCTATTTATAGAGTACACTTACCTACCGAGACCGGGTCTCCAAGCAAGGAGCTTGCTGCATGGGAATGCAGGCTTAATTCGGTCAAAGAAAAAGAAAAAAATATTTATGAGGATAGTTTCTCAGAACGAATCCTCTTACGAAACACCAAGGTGCAATATGAGATCCTTATGGATATCTCAATAGCACACCCCACCACCAAGAACAAGCGACACGCTTGTTAAGCTCTCTTGGACAGTGGTGCAAACAGAGTCTTTATAGACCAAGAATGGGCTAAACAAGTCAAACTCCCACTAGAAAAACTAGAAAGGGAGGTTCCAGTCTTCAATGTCGATGGAACAAAGAATTCTGCAGGAAGTGTTACACACAAAGCAGAAATAATCCTGGACTACGCAGGACATCGCGAACGCCTAGTCGCAGAAGTTACTAATCTAGGCAAAAACAATATGATCCTAGGATATACATGGTTGGCTAAGCATAACCCAACCATCGATTGGTCCAAAGGAGAAGTCAAAATGGCAAGGTGTCCAAGATCCTGCTATATGCTTTCAGATCGAGGAACACATTTGGCACAAGAAGAAGATGAAGAACTTAAACATGCCTCGACCGTGCATAAGTTCATCAAAAATCTAGAAGTGCCCAAAAAGAAAGAACCAACTCTGGAAGAAATGGTTTCAAAAGAATACCACCATTACTTAGACGTCTTTAGTAAGAAAGAGTCTGAGCGACTTCCCTTGAGAAAACCATGGGATCATGAGATAAAGCTAAAGCCTGGCT
This sequence comes from Nevesoporus exiguus, assembly GCA_038089155.1. Classification (NCBI taxonomy): domain Eukaryota; kingdom Fungi; phylum Basidiomycota; class Agaricomycetes; order Boletales; family Boletaceae; genus Nevesoporus; species Nevesoporus exiguus. The sequence goes on from JBBPKI010000363.1 coordinate 16,083, forward strand.
TTCAACCGAAAAAGGCTAAAATCTTCCCAATGAGCAAAGACGAAATGGAAGAATTAAAATCATTTGTCGAAGAACAAACCAAGAAAGATTACATTCGACCGTCACGCTCCCCCCAAACAAGTCCAGTCTTTTTTATACCAAAGAAAGACAGAAAGAAACGATTGGTCCAAGATTACAGGTACCTTAACGACTGGACCATCAAAAACAATTACCCCTTACCACTCATAAGTCAATTAGTGAATAAGCTCCAAGGGGCGAAGCTCTTTACTAAGCTAGATCTTTGATGGGGCTATAACAATATAAGAATAAAAGAAGGAGACGAATGGAAGGCGGCATTTGTCTCTCATTCCGGAGCATACGAACCATTAGTAATGTTCTTCGGACAATGCAACGCCCCTGCCACGTTCCAGCAAATGATGAACGAGATCTTTGCTGACATGGATGGTGTCGTCATAGTTTACATAGATGACATAATGATATTCACCAAGACGGACGATGAAAAAGAACACGATAAAATCGTCCAAGAAGTTCTCAAAAGGCTCAAAGAACACAACTTATTCTTGAAGCCTGAGAAATGCTTTTTTAAGCAAAAAGAAGTCGAATTCCTCGGAATGGTAGTTAATACCGAAGGAATAAAGATGGAAAAATGAAAGGTAGAAGCCATCCTCGAATGGCCTATACCCAAAAACGTCAAAGGAGTGCGCAGCTTCTTGGGGCTCGCAAATTACTACCGCAGATTCATTCAACACTTTTCAAAAGTCTCAAGACCCCTTAATGATCTTACCAAGAAGGATCAACCCTGGCAGTGGGGACCCCAGGAACAAGGAGCTTTTGATCAGCTCAAAGAAGCCTTTACAACAGCGCCCATACTCGCTTATCCTGATAACAATAGCGAGTTCCGCTTAGAAACTGATGCTTCAGACTTCGCGACCGGCGCAGTCCTTTCAATCAAGCAAGAAGACAGGTGGCATCCTGTTGCCTTTTCCTCTGCTTCTATGACCCCCGAGCAGAGAAATTACCCGATAGCAGATAAGGAAATGCTCACCATAATTCTGGCTCTAGAACAGTGGCGACATTACCTTGAGGGGGCAGGAGAATTCGAAGTCTGGACGGACCACGCCAACCTCTGGTACTTCATGACGAAACAAGATTTAAATCGTCGACAAGCAAGATGGTCTCAATGGCTTTCTCAATTCAATTACGTCTTAGTCAACAAGCCTGGATCCCAAATGGGAAAGGCTGATGCTCTCTCTCGACGAGAGGATCATGCCATCAGAATTGACGAAGATAACAAAGGCGTTCAAATGATCCCTGAATACAGAGTAAGGGTACAATCGAAACACGCTTACACAATTGAAGGAGAAGAAAGAAAACTCCTCGAAAGAATAGTGGAAGCACAAGAAGAATGGAAGGGCGATGATAAGCCCAACCTTCTTACCAAAGACGGAATCCTGTATCTTGGTGACAGGATCTTTGTACCTCCAAAGAACGATCTACACCAAGATATAATCACTTTTTATCACGATTCCCTAATTGCCAGACACAGTAGTGCCGAAAAGACCTGGCAAATAATAGAGCGATATTTCCAATGGAATGGCCTTCAAGCCCAAGTTAGAGATTATTGCTCAAGGTGTGATAGATGCGCACGCATGAAGCCAGAAAATGAAGCACCGAAGGGGAAATTAATTCCTAATCCAATCCCAGAAGGTCCTTGGAAAGACATATCCGCGGACTTTATCACCGACTTCCCCCTTTCTAATACTTACGACTCTGTTCTAGTCGTAGTAGACCTATTCTCCAAAGAGGTGGAATTTATCCCCACCAATAAAACAATCACAAGCTTAGGAACAGCTAAGCTCTACAGAGATCATGTTTGGAAGCATCATGGTCTCCCGTGGTCCATTATCTCGGACAGAGGACCACAATTCGCTTCCCAAGTTATGAAGGATCTCAGCAAAATGTTGAAAATAGATCTCAATATGTCCATGGCCTTTCACCCCCAAACAGATGGCCAGACAGAAAGAGTCAACCAAGACCTTCAGCAATACCTTCGGCTCTTTATGGCCGAAAAACAAGACAAATGGGCAGAGTGGCTCCCATTGGCACAATTCTCCTATAACAATCGCCAACACTCGTCCACTAAGAAGACGCCGTTCGAAGTTACCAAGACTTACAAACCAAGAATGGGTATTGAACCCACAATTACAAAAAACAAATCGTCCTCGGCATTCGCACAGGACTTTTCCAAGACGCTTGAGCAAGCTAGAGAATCCCTCGAAAAAGCTCAACAATCAATGAAAAAGCAAGCGGATAAGCACTGCACCAAGGTTCCAGATCTGGTAGTCAGAGATAAAGTCTGGCTATCAACTGAGAATATTAAACTAAATCGGGCCTCGAAGAAGCTCACAGAGTGATGGATCGGCCCTTACGAAATTCTCTCATTCGCAGGCCCTAATGCTGTCACTCTCAAACTACCTTCCACCCTGCGAATTTACCTCACTGTAAACATTTCAAGGGTTAAACCTTATAAAGAACGCCTTGAAAACCAACCTGTAGTTGCCCCAGGACCCGTTGTGGGCACACAAGAAGGATTACCAGAGTTCGAGGTCGACTACATAGTCAACTCACGCCTCAAAGGACGCTCTCTGGAATACCTAGTACATTGGAAGGGCTATGATGAGGAAGACCAAACATGGGAACCTCTGAGCCATCTCTCAAATGCCAAAGAGGCATTAAAGGACTTTCACCTTTCAAACCCAGCGGCACCCCAGAAGCTCAGAATGGTCCAAACGGACTTTGATTCCCTTTTCTCTTCATATGTCAACGTGACGGAGCCCTCCCAAGTTCCCTTCAATCGCCTGGAATGCAATTCATAGGAGGGGGGTAATGTTACAATTTCTCATCTTATCTTATCTTATCAAGTCACATGACCACCATCACGTGACCGTGGGACATATCACCTGACCAAGTCTAGGTCAAATCCTTTCACTTCATTCACACTCGCTCTAGACCCTTATCTAACACACTCGTTTAATCTCCGTTACTCTAGACCCATGACATCACTAATGACGTAGTAGCTTAGTCACTTATCTCTAACCTGCCCTAAACCTGTAAGTAGTATATAAACTGAATGTCATCAACAACCGGACTTCAGTCAAGTCCTGGTTGATTCCCCTACATCATCCTCTTGATCTCCAGCAAGCCTGATTAGTAGTGACCGAAGCTCTAACGAGTGTAGGTTGCCAACAATCAATAGTGGTTTGCTGCAGGGTGACCAGTTTCTTGGTGGCATTGGCCACCGTGTCAGTCAATTCGAAGGCAGTGGCAAAGGCCTTCTTGAAATCGGAGAAGGTTCCAAAGGATGGGAGGGTTTTTGCCATAGCTTCCTGGTGACAGACAGTTGCCCACACAAGTGCAGAGTCTTTCTTCATGTAGGAGAGGGCAAAGGCCACCCTCCTGGCATCTGTGTTGTATATTTCATCATTAATCATCAGGTAGGTTTCTACCATAAGCATCCATGACTTAGCAGTAGAGGGTTCTCCATCATAGTCAGCAGGGACCCCGATTTTTATCTTCATGGGTTTGGAAGTCATGTCATCATCCTCTTCAATATCAGAGGGGTTGGGGGATGGCGATTGGCATGGTGGGACAGGTTGAGTGTGTTGAGCAGTTTGGACAGAGATGGGCAGTTGATAGCTAGATATCGGGAGAGCACTGGAGGTGTTGTGCTCAGGGCGACATATGATGGCTTGAGTAGGGGTGGCCCAAGGGTCAGTGGAACTTCCTGGTCCAAGAGTGGGTTTTGGTTCTTCTACTTCAATGGGTTCAGGCTCAGAGGATTCTCCTCAAGCAGCAGCTCTTCGGATCAAGAGTTCTAAAAGGGTGTTTCGACACCAAGGTATTTCAGGGGGATGATTTGGATTTGGCGATCTGGCAATTCTCCAAGATGTCATTTTGAGTGTGAGGGTTGCCCTTCTCCAGTAGTAGGAGGGGCAGAGAGCAAGCTAGTGCTTTTGTTACATAGCACGTTCTGTCACACTGCTATCGATCCTTTGCTTCATGAGGAGGCACTCACAAAGAGGTACAATGTCTCACTACGGCAAGGAGACGGTCAGAAGAGGGGGAAACTCTTGGGCAAGAGTTCTCAGACAAGCGGCAGTCTAGGGAATGTGTAGATTGCGTAGCACTAGCTTAGAGTACAGAGATCGCTACACTAGTGCTTATATAATGTGGAAGAGTCTGCACAGACCAGCTATGGGCAGGCATGGAAGGTCAAGGAAGGGAGCAGAAGAACTACAGATATGGTAAGTGGATCACAAGCTTGTGTGAGAGAACAAGCTTAGGAGGTGTAGTCCAAGAATGAAGTACTATTATAAAAGATGAAGCGTGAGGGCCTCCAGCGACTTGAAAGAAACAAGGAATTTGAGGTAACAAGCATGGGGGTGTGGATAGCAAAACGGAATGGCAATGAGGATAAGTAATAGTCTACGTGTGAGAGAAATGAACATAACAAAACCTTGCCTTACTTCTTCAAGGATATTGATTACCCCTAGGATTTGGTCTTTGATCTTCAAATAGTTATACTTGCAAGACTTGAGCTCTGAAAGCGAGAGCTTGATCTTGTTGGATTCCATGTGCTTGTAACAGCACTTCATCGAAGGGTTCTCCTTCTCTGATGTGATTTAGTAGGTATGGGAGAAAGTCAACGTCCTTGAAGATGTTGACTAATGGAACTGGTGTAGGGGTGCGATATTCTTCTTTTCTTGGGTAGTAGTGGATCCACCCTTCTTGGTCTTTGTACCCTGGGAAGGGGGATTCATCAGATCCTAACTCTGATTCTGTTAGATCCTCATTTGGCAGGATTCTTTCATCAGGGGTAGTGGCCCTTGTTTGGGCTAGGTTGCCATCCCAGAAGTGATATCTTTCAGTTTGGTCAATGTATCTGTCATTTGGATCAAATGAAAACTCTCTTCAGTACTCTTAGTTATTCCCAAATTGAGTTTCTTCTGAGAGGAGGCAAACCTTGACCTCTTCAGACTTGGAGGTGTGGGATGGGAACATCCAAAATTTCTTAAGGAAGTGTGGACCTTAGTCAACACCAGCTTCTACTCTATCAGGTCAAAATCCTTCCCGGCTAGAGCCTTCAAAAATGTGTATGTAATCTAGTAGTGTTGGGCACAAGACCGCTTTTGCAACACTAGCTAGATGCATAGTACTATTCTTAGAATAAATGTGCCTCATGTGGATGCAAGCCTAAGCTCCTTCAAAGTAGAAATGTGTGGAGGCAGTTTTTAAACCAATTAAGAGCTCTTGAGCTCACCCCTTGATAGTGCCCTAATGTGCAACCAACCTTCACCAGCATATAGCTGGGGTATACATAAAAGTAAGGGAAGCACAAGTGTGTGTGAAGTGTGAAGTGGTAAAGTAATTCCCTTTGCCCCTAGGGTGCAGGGTTGTCACGAACAATGGCAAGGTAATGAAGATAGTAGTGAGGGAAGATGAGTAGTCAAGTCCTAATGTTGGCAACCTAAACTTGCAAAGGCTTCAGTCACTACTAACTAGGCTTGCTGAGGATTAAGAGGATGATTTAGGGGAATCAACCAGGACTTGACTGAAGTCCCGTCATTGATGACATTGGGTTTATATACATACAGGAGTGTTTAGGGTAGGTCAGAGATAGCTGACTAAGTACTAAGTCATTAATGATGTCATAGGTCTAGACTAATGGAGATTAAATGAGCATGTTAGATAAGGGTCTAGAGTGAGTGTGAATGAAGTGAAAGGGTTTGACCTAGACTTGGTCAGGTGACATGTCCCACGGTCATGTGATAGTGGTCACATGACTTGATAAGATAAGATGAGATGAGAAATTGTAACATTCTCTCCCAGTTCAACATGGTTGTCCACTTCCACCCCAGACATTTAGATGTAAAACCCAATTCCCTCATTAGATGCTGGAATGTCTATCCCAAAGAGGGGAATAGGGACTATGCTCAGGTCAACCCTCAGAATTTCCACCCTATCTTCACTCAAGAGCAACTTGTGTTGTTCCTCAGGGCAACATATCTAGCAACTCCGGTCCTCTGGGCCAGTACATTGTTTGATCTAGAGTCCCTCCACAATGACATCCTGTCTGCTCTCCCCTCCAATTCCATTGCCACCATTCACATGGCCAACTCCAAACCCTCCAACTCCCATTGGTCTATCAACTCCAAATGTTTCTTATGCCTTGATGGTCACATCTACATCCCAGACACTGACAACCTGTGCCTCTGAGTCCTCCACTACAAACACAACCATCCACTCTGGTCAAAATTGGACTTTAGAACTCATCCACCACAAATACACCTGGCTGGGCATCTGGACATTTATTAAGGAATATATCTTGTCCTGCACAGCCTGCACCCACACCAAGGTGCCCAGATATAAGCCCTATAGGCTTCTCAAACAACTCCCAATCCCCAAGAAGCTATGGAACTCCATTTCCATGAACTTCATTGAATAACTTCCTATGTCCTCCAGACACACCACCATCTTAGTTGTCATGGACAGACTATCCAAACAATGCATATTCATTCCTACAGACAATAAGGTGACATCCCTGGAGTTAGCAAAGCTATTCCTACTCCATGTGTTTTTAAAGCATGGAGTTTCCTTGCATATCACCTCCAACCAAGGCTTGGAGTTCATTTTGTATTTCTTCCACTCACTCAGTAAGGCACTTGATATCTGCCTCCACTTCAACTCTGGATACCACCCAGAGGGTGACAGGCAAACTGAATGGATGAATCAGACCCTTGAATAGTACCTCTGGATATATTGTATCTACCAGCAAGATAACTGGTCTAAACTCCTGCCCCTTGTGGAGTTTGCATACAATAATGCCACCAATGCTACTACAGGAGTCTCTCTGTTCTTCACCAACAAAGGATATCATCCCAACATATTTGTTCACCCTGAATGCGACCTCACCTCCACCCAAGCCTGAGAATACTCCATGGACCTCAACAAACTCCATACATTCCTCCAAGAGGAAATTCTCCTTGTCCAGCAGCACTATCAAGGAACTGTGGATGCCAAGCAAACTCCAGCATTGGACTTCAAAGTCAGTGACCAAGTTTTCATCAAGGCCAAGTACTTCTACTCCACACAACCCTCTAAGAAACTATCAGAGAAGAATTTAGGTCCATATGAAATCATTGCTCAAGCAGGCACCCTCTCCTTTACCCTCCCCCTGCTGGAGAACATGAAGTCCATACATCCAGTCTTCCATGTCTCCCAACTGGAACCCTCCATGCCCAACACCATCCCAAACCATACTCAGCCATCTCTGCCTCCAGTCAAGGTTGACAGCAAGCTGGAGTACAAAATCTCCAAAATTTTAGATTCAAAGATAGACTGCAGACGAAGAAATTGCAAACTGCTATACCTTGTCTGTTGGTCTGGATATGAAGGCACTGACAAGGAAACCTCCTGGCTACTCACAATGGAGTTAGGCCACACTTCCAAACTCATTTTGGACTTCCATCTTCAGTATCCAGACAAGCCCAGACTGTTACAGTTTTATTTCACTCAGGTCACCTCCTTCTTTTATTCCTTCTTCACCTTAGGGAGGGACTGTTCACATATGAAGTATACATTCCTTATCTTCTCTTTTTGTACTCTGATGACATTCATCTTGTACTTTTACTATGACTGCCCTTTCTCTCTTGCTGTGGACAACATCTCCTTCATTGCTAACTCTCTATTGGGCAATGTGTCTCCTAACTATCATCTTCCCATTGCATATGATCCACTTAAGTAACTTGGTCTGTGTACCACAGTAGCCAGTATTTATATTGCGATCCCTTGTACCATAATCCTTAGCTAGTTCTACACAATCTACCATGCACTACTTGCTCCTTCTTGCTCAATCTCCTTCTCGCTTCCAAGAGTCTTACAACTCCAAGGGATGTTGTGCCTCTCTGTGAGTGCCTCCTCTCAGTAGATAAGTGAGAAAGTTAGTCTAGGAATGACTCGTCACACCAGAAGTGTGCCTTTACATTACAAAAGAACTAGCTCATCCCTGACATCTTCTTTAAGAATGACCCACCATCGATCCCCAACACCCCTCTCACAGGATACCTAGCTCTTCCACCAGCCCCCATCCTCATCAGGAACCAGTCAGGGATAACCGACAGCAAACCACTGCTTTACAGAGAGCACTAGCAAGGGCAGCACATATTGCCACCTTTAGGGCATCTGTCATATCCTGCCCAACTCCGGTCACTCTGGACCCACTCTGGTCTAGTTACTCTGGTCATGCACACATACTCAACTCTGGACCAACTCTGTTGATCCTCCTATTTGTTCTTGCTCAATATCATAGATCTTGACTTCAGACCTTTTCCATTATGTTCTACCTTGACATCTCTCAGTATGTTCCACTATGACATCTCTGTTTCCATTTCATCTTGACATCTCTATTCCCATTCCATCTCAATGTCTTATCTTGACTTCTGTTTCACTTACATAGTTACCTCTGTGCCTGCACACATTGAAGACTTATCCGATCTCATCTCTTTTAGTATAAAGTTCCTACTTCTGTCTGTAGATACCTCAGTTCGAATCTCAACCTAACCTCAACTTCTTGTCCTGTCCTCATCTTGAGTCTGAGACTCTCCTCCAATCTCCAACCCTTCACAAATTTGGGACACCAGACTTTCTGCAAGGGCACACCACATAAGGTGAAGCCAAGTCCTGTTCAACTAACCTAACTCCAAAGTCTGGAGTTATTCCAGAGTCCGCCCAACCCAGTGTTTAACAGTAGATTTGAACTCCAAATTGCAAAAGTCCTTGCCAATATGGCAACCAGAGTTACCTGTTTCTATTCTCATGCACTCACAAATGTGCCTGATGTCCTACATCCTGTTAGCGGTAGTCACCAAGGCTCCAACCTCATCAACCAATTTCATAGCTTCTCTGCTAGATGCACACCAGGCTCGGCATCCCAGGCGCCAGTACCCCCACACTCTTCCACTCCAGGAGCTCATATCAAAGAGCTACCTGTTGATAACAAACCCCTTGATGAAGAAGCCCTTCAGTTGAATTTGGCATTGCTCCACACTCTGGTGAACATGAGCATCCACTCCAGCACTCTGAGAAACCCTGGAGGTGACCCCAACATCTCTGATAGTGACTCTGATCTCCCTGAGGATGATTTCAATTCTTCCACAGATAATGAATTGATTCCACACAATACGCTTGGTAAGCTCACCAGTGCCATTCGTGGCCTCACTCGCTTCTCTCATTGCAAACCTGAGTCCTTGCAGTGGACCAAAGTCCAGGAACTGGACCAGTTTGATGGGACTGACCCCCAAAAACTCTGGGTTTTCCTGCTTCAATGCAAGTTGAACTTCCAAGATTGTCCCAAGCCTTTGCCACTGACCACACTAAAGTCACCTTCACCCAGTCTTACCTCAAGGGTATGGTGTTGGAGTGGTTCGAACTGGACCTCCTCCAGATGGAAGATCTGGCACTCCAGCCCATTTGGATGGACAACTTCAAGGAGTTTGTCCTGGAGCTCCAGACCAACTTCAGACCACACAACCCTGTCAGAGATGTAGAGCACCAGCTCAACCATTTGATGATGAAGGATGGTCAAAAGATTAACAAGTATGTTGTCAAATTTAATTGGATCATGTCTCAAGTCCAGAGTTACAGAGAAGGTGCCCTCTGGCACCATTTCTATAATGGACTTCCAGACCATATCAAGGACAAAATCTCACATGTTGGCAAATCCCTTACCCTTGCTGAACTCTGCCAACCTCCTCAGACTATTGACACTCATTATTGGGAGTGCAAGTCAGAGATTAGCTGTCAGGCGAAGTCTTCTGCCAGCCCTGCCAAAATGTCTGACAAGCCCTCCGCTCCATCCTCCAACTCCACTAGCACCTCCAGTTCTAAGGAATCAAAAGGCAAGTCTGCTAATTCCTCCAGCTCTTCCAAACCCTCCACATCTCCAAAACCAGACTTAATGTCCAAGCTTGGAAAGGATGGTAAGCTTACAGCCAAGGAGCACAAGCAACGATTCAACAACAGCCTCTGCATGTTCTGTGGTCTAGCTGGACATGTAGCCAAGGACTGTCCCAAATCCACATCCTGCACAGCTAAGGCTCATGCTGTTATGATTTCATCCCTTATCTTATCTTATCAAGTCACATGACCACTATCACGTGACCGTGGGACATGTCACCTGACCAAGCCTAGGCCAATCCCTTTCACTTCATTCAC
>JBBPKI010000364.1:0-26339 GCA_038089155.1 Nevesoporus exiguus
GACCAGTCACGTTTGGATCTTACATCCTCTCGAATCATGACATCACAATTATGTAGCTTGTCTGTAGCTGGTAAGTAATAATCCAACTTTGTGGTGTAGGCTAGACATACAACTTGCAAGGATTGTTCGTATGGTCTTCTCGTCTGTTTTGGTCAATTTCACGGTTGTATTGAGCTTGACAAAAAGGTGAGGGCGCGCAATTGTTACAGTGTTTGAAAAAGTACCGTAATCTAATCGGAGAGGTCATATTCAGTTATCGTGGCTCAAAAAGATTGTTGTGATGAATATTCACTCCACCAGTGGTCTTGCGTTTGAATACGATATCAGGTTTCCGCTTGTTCAGCCGGATACCTACCGCGTCGAGTTCGATTTCCAGAAGACGCCTTTGCTCTTCGGACTTGGTGGCATCAAGCATGATAAGTATGAGGTCTGCGGTCTTCGCAGCTGGCCGGATATGAGAAACTTCCAACCGGTTGAACGTACTACTCACTCGCAACCACTTGGCGGCCCCGGCCCCGACCTTTGGTTCTAATAAAGAGAGTAAAAAGGGAGGAACAGATTCACCCTCTTACCTTGACTCGCACCCTCCACGATTCCAGGAAGATCGAGAAGTTGGATGCGGGCGCCCTGATACTCGATCACACCAGGAATGGCGGTGAGGGTGGTAAACTCATAGGCTGCAGTTTCTGAAGCCGTGTGTGTGCATTTGCTAAGGAGCGTGGACTGTATTAAATACATATCAGGCCGAAGGACCTATGGACTAAGCTGAGGAACAAGCCTTTCCAACGGACGGGAACCCGATGAGTGCGACACGGGCATCTCCGGACTTTTGTACATCAAAGCCGATGCCTGCAGGACCAGACTTTGACGCAGGTTCAAGTAGTTGTGCCCGGTAGCGCGCAAGCTTTGCCTTGAGCAGACCAAGGTGATATTCTGTCGCCTGCCAGTGGTTGAGATTCATCAGGCACCCAAAAGTCCTACTCTGAAAGGATGACCTTGTTCTTTTGGGCTGTTTGGCTCTGAAGGTGAGTAGTAGACTGGAAGCAGAACGAAACCCATACTCCTCGCCATCTCCTCTTGATGAGGCCATGGTCCAGATGAGATATTCCAGCCTGGTCTATGATGGTCTTCCGAGGTACTCACCCTCAATCTCTTTGATCTGCAGGGGTCAGGTTATGCGATCATGGTTGTAAAATGTGGTGTGCTGACCTTCTCGACGATGCCCATGCTGAACACGGTAGCTCGCAATGTGTGATAACGGATGAAGCCGGTACAGAGACTCCAGAGCGGTATTTATGGCACGTGACAAAAGTATTGCATTGGTTAGATTCGAGGGGCCAACTCGCTTGACTTGAAGATGACCAACGTCCGACGAGGAATGTTGCATCAGCCATCATTGTTCTCGCTCGAAGAGCACGACTCGAATGACGGTGACGAACCCGACTGGGACCCTCCCCCAATATCAAGACCGCCCTCCTCCACACCTTCAATACTCTCTTCCATGAACACCTCCTTGCGCAGCAGGGGCAAAGGCCGACAGTCAAGAGGCAACTTTTCTGCGGGCCCGGCGTCCAACACCATATCCACGAACCACAATCCTCCACCCAATCCTCCAAAATACTCGGATATTTATTCCCAATTCGTCAAGCGATACAGGTCCGAACCGGGCCTTGACGACGATCCAAGGAATGATCCAGACTCAAATTACTTCCAGAGGGGCTTGGGTCAACTTTTAGATGCAGGCGACAGTGGCGATGAAGACCTCAATCGCTCAAATTTCGGTGGAGAGGCATTCGATCGCTTTTCCGCCCTAATGCTCGAGTCTGACCCAATCGAGCCTGCAACAGTAGAAGATCGTCAGCGCCTAGAGTGGCAGACCATGCTTGCTTCTGTCCTTGATGGTGATGTTCTCAAATCTGAGAAGACTCGCATTGCTGTTGCTCTCGAGTCTTCAGGCGAAGGACACAATAACACTCATCTCAATATATGGCTCGGATTACGCGCCAGGTTCTCTGGAAGGAAGGAAGCAGAAGAACGTAGGCATATTGAGGAGAGGAGGATGCGCACAGTAGATTCCGTCATAGAGGAGATAAGTTCCTTCAAGCTCAAGGACGACGAACGCGACCCAATTATAGCCTTGGGATGTGTCAACTCTCTTCTATGTAGACTTGAGGCAGCGCAGTCCCTTTACCCAACCCTGAAGGCTTTTCACGCAGACAAGGCTGCTGCATCGGAACCACAATTCCAGGCCCGCTGTGACACTCTTAACACATGGTCAACCGTCCTTATGTCCTTACGTCGTCATATCGCCCTTCTGCAAAGGTGGACGGGGAGCGAGTCACTCGATGTAACGAACCCGACCGCAAGCATCGAGGTCTACCCTCGTCAGCAACCCAACGGCTCCTCTAAACGAACCCCGGACAGTAGTACGTTCATTGAACGCGTTCTCAAAGAGGACTCCATTCAGAAGACTTTTGAGAAGGGGTTTTTGACTACAGTACACGCTTTTATCGGCACTGCCCGCGATGCCCAAGTCAACCTTTCCTCCTTGTTCGAAGAGATGAACCTCCCCACTTTTGAAGCTGAACTGGTTCCCCTCATCACTTTCCCCACCAAACTTGCTCAGGCGTGTCTACGCGTGCGCCTCGACTATGTCCAGAAACTCAAGGATCCCGAAGTTCTCATCATCGATCAGGTTACTGAAGATGTGAAAATCAGCCTGGGGTTGGCTTGTACCCTCAAGAGGCAGTATGAAGCGTTCCTTGCCCCCGATCCCGGGGGTAAGTGGAACTTGCCCAGGTGCATGAGCGAAGATTACGACTCTACCATTCTCGAAGCCCTGTCGATATTCTTCAGGCTCATTCACTGGAAACTCAAGAGCGGTGTCAAGGGGATTTACTTCAAGGAAACAGATGTCATCGATTCTCAGTGGGCAACATTTAATGATGTTAGTATGACTGTCATTGGGGCTTCTGCAGTTGTAGCTGAGCATGTCTGGTGCGTAATCACTATCTTCACTGAGGGATTGCAATTGACCAACATCCTGCAGCTCGTTAACCAATCGACTGATGGTCCGAGTTGCGAACTACTTCGAGACTCAAGTCCGTCTCCCTGCTTTCGCAAATGGGCAGGTACACAAAGCACCGAACCCAGTTCTCCAAGGCGATATCATCGCTAGCAGCACCGGTCAGATGACTGACGAACAAAAGGTCAGCTGGTATGGGAAGATACTAGACAATGTCCGGTTGCGATATCGTAAACTTCAGCGCTTTGCAAGGTGTGTATGTCTATTTTCCTTAGGATTATTCTAACTTTGAAATGCAGAGCGCTTACGCAACGAATAAGTAACTCAGCAGAATATAACCTCGAAAATGTCCCTCTTGAACAATTCATAGCGGCCCTAGTCACGACAGACCACTTCCTTGTCTACACCCAAACCTACGAAGAGGATGGCACTTACATCATAGCTTCAAGCGCGCTTCGAGATCGGCACGATACTATCCGTCGCATTCTGCTTGAATCATTTCACGTCAACGAGGTTGTCAATGACGATGGCCTACCATTTCTCGTCGGTGATAATGTCGTTGAGTATGCGGACAGCGACGAGGATGAAGAGGCAGAGTACCTTTTGCTGCTGTCCCCTCGCAACGTGTTCATTTGGAATGGACTGGTTCTCATGTTAGAGTTGCCGAAAATAGAGCTCGACATGAAGGATAGCCGGGTGAGGCTGGTCGCGCACGGGACGATGCGTCGACTCGCGTTGGCGAAACAGCAATTCATTGATATCTTTATTCCCGCCGATGAAGACGAGGAGCCGCTTGAGGTCATCCTCACTCCCCCTCCTTGTATAGTCGAGCAGCAGGCACACATATCCGCCGTCAATAGTGAACTACGCAAGATTTCTCGTGCGACGAACAAGCTCGCTGAATCTATCGTTGATTCTGTCCACCATGTCCGCAACTCCCTGCGAAATGCCGTTCGATACCAGGAGTTACTCGAGAACTGGTACTTATTTGCATCTGAGCACGGCCAGCACGCACAGAAGCACATGGAACGCTCTGCAATGACTAAATTTAATCGTTCGCTCATCCGGCTTGCTATCTCCTGGGTTTCCTTCATTTGCGACGACTGCAATCCGACCGACAGGAAGACGTTTAAATGGGCCGTTAACGCACTAGAATTCACTCTACATCGTACAAGGCGGAGCAATATTCTCCAGATGTCGAACGATCAATTTGAGATGCTTCGGCAGAAAGTAGCAAGTTGTATGACGCTATTGATGAGCCATTTTGATATCTTAGGCGCCCGGTCGACTCTAGAGGCACGCAAGGAGAAAGAGAGGCAAGAGGAGTTGCTCCGCGAACAAGCATCTATCGTCGTGGAGGATGACTCACTTTTACGGCGCTCGCAGTCTCCTGCCAGTGACGACCATTTCTTCGCGTCCGGGTCATACGCGTACACAGGCCCTCATATTCGTGTCTTTTGGGAAAGAATTGCCAAGGAGCTTGAGGCACTTGAAAGAGAACGCGAGCAGATGCGCTCAGACAATCGCTCAATTGGGCGTGTGCTCGATGATGAGAAGTTGGAGGATCGATCTCTAGTCTTTCTTGCGTCTTCGAGCTCAAATATCTCAATTCGTTGGCAGCAGCGGCGGTTTATTGGTGCTGGGGCGTTTGGCTCCGTCTACCTTGCTGTCAATCTTGATACGGGGTCCCTCATGGCTGTCAAGGAGATCAAGTTTCAGGAGTTATCTGGGCTACCAAATCTGTATTCTCAGATCAAAGACGAGCTCAGCATCATGGAAATGTTACACCATCCGAATGTCGTCGAGTACTACGGCATTGAGGTGCATCGAGACAAGGTGTACATTTTTGAAGAATATTGTCAAGGAGGAAGCTTGGCGGCGTTGCTAGAGCACGGGCGGATTGAAGATGAGAGTATTGTCCAGCTGTATACGATGCAAATGCTGGAGGGCCTTGCATACCTTCATTCGAAAGGCATCGCGCATCGCGATATCAAGCCCGACAGTATGTTATTCCATCGTTCTCGCGGATTTTATAAGCTTACCTATTTCTTAGATATATTACTCGATCACAGAGGGGTTGTCAAATATGTTGACTTTGGGGCATCGAAAATTCTCGCCAAAAATCGAACGATGCAACGATCCCGACGTGGTTCAGACATGACCAACTTCTCAAGAGCTGGTGGCCTTGGCGGCGGCCTCGGAATGAACAACAGTCTGACAGGCACTCCGATGTACATGTCTCCCGAGGTTATTAAAAGCGACGGACGGGGTCGTCACGGAGCAATGGATGTGTGGTCCTTGGGGTGTGTTGTACTCGAGTTTGCTACGGGTAAGAAGCCCTGGAGCAATCTTGATAATGAATGGTACGCCTAGTCCGAATGAAATCTGGTTCACCGCGTATCGCTCATACGTCATAAGGGCAATCATGTTCCACATCGGGGTCGCTACCCAACACCCACCGCTTCCAGAACCAGGTCAACTTAGTGACCTAGGAATCAACTTCATTAAACAGTGTTTGACCATCGATCCCGCTCTGCGTCCCACAGCGGTTGAGCTTTTGGATCATCCCTGGATGCTCCAGTTTGGCGAGACCCTCTTAGGCTTTGGCGATGCAAACCTCACTTCCACTCCACCCGTCGAGGTATCTCATGACGAGGAATACGAATTGGTCTCGAGTGCAGAGCCCCCCGCTGCCTCGCAGGAGAGGGAAGCCGAGGTTCTTCAGATACTCTCACCCTCACCCGCGCCATCCTCTACTGAAGTGCCGGCCTCTTGTAGTGATTGAGGATATTCAGAACCCTAAGCCTCATCCATATTCGTCCCTTTGGACGGCCCATTTTGGTCGCGACCTATTTTTTGTTTCTTAGCTTTCATCATACCCCGTAGCTATCACTCAGGTCCTTTGTTCAACGCACCTTGTAGCATGATACTCACATTGCTTAGTTCGAGAAGATTACGTGGATAAGCTACCTCTGTACCAAGCAAAAACTATATATCATACGTTCACAATGTAGCCAACTACTCGGTAACCCAGTAGTTGCATACGGGTGTCTGTGGGTCCCAGCTCCAGATACATGTTATGGGATGCAGTAGGCACGTGCCGAAGAGGCTAATGTGTGGCGATCTGGAGCATTCTCCAGAATGACCAGCACCGTGCGACTTCCCCGGTTCAATTAGAGTGGAGTTCCACTTTGGTCACCTTGGAATACGATGTTGTGGCCGTATTGCTGGATGCTGTGCCAAGTGACAAGCTTGAAACGAGTGAACTCGAAGGCCATGTTGACAAATATACGGCCGCTCTTTGGCTGCTGTGATCCAAAGTTTCTTCAGGGGCGACAACGGACCATCTGAATCTGACAGGACTCTACTGTCTCCGATGCGATGTGACAACCACAACAGCCAGATAAATGTTTACGAACCAACGGCTTTGCGCACTGTCAATAATGATACTAAGTAATAGGAATAATCGAATTACGTCCGAAGCAGGGCTGTCAAACTTGATACCAGTGGTGGTGTTTGGAAATGGACCAGAAGACCATCTCTTCCTTGTCAACCGTCTTGAGCCAGCCAGGCCAATTTCGAGTGATTTCCAGACTTGCTTCAGTTTGGCACTCTAGGACACTATCCTCCTGTAATGACGAGAGAAGGTCGATGATCTCTTGTCTGTCGTACACCGCTCGTAGACGCCGACGAAGCTCAGCCTGGATAATGGGCTCAATGGAAAGAATGGTATGCAGCAACGAGACTCACCTGGCTAATGCCTGGGTGTAGGAAGACGATGCCAGCTACTGCCTGCTGTGCTGTTCTCCATTGTCCGTCGAGTCTGTGTCCGCGAATATCAAGCCATCGTCTGGGAGTAACGAGTGTCAGCGGCTTATCAGAGACTGTTACACCCCAGGCACCGCAGTGGTCTCCAGCCACTAGTACTGGGGAATTGTAGTATATCCACAGCAGTATAGGGGGCGATGTTAATGTCATTTTATGAACGAGGTCAAGGACGTCTCGCTCTCGTCCAGCCCCAAAGCCCTGCAATAGTCAGTCGACACAGCGCGGACAAAGGCGAGAGCGTACCAAGCACGTCGTTGTATCGAGTCCAGTTTCCCCCGAGCTACGTGCATGCTCAAGGATTTGATGAGCAAGGTCACAGTCTGACTGACCGAGACTGGATGTAAAAGTCGCGAACGTGATGTTGATGCACGCAGAGCAGTTGATAAGCCCAGTCTCCGTTCTGAGGGCACACGCAGCCTCCTTCCCATCAGCTGTGGTCCCATGAATCACTTGTCCCCGTGTGCTGGGATCGAGTGGAACGACGAGACTCTCGACGTATTGATCCTGATTCCCGCCTGCACCAACAGCAAGCGTGCGGGTAAACCTTACTCGTATAGAAGTCTCAATGTCCTCATCATCTGTTCAGTCAGTCAATACCACCTAAATTTCCAGATGGGAGTAGAACCGCTATACCTGCCCTCTTACTATTCCAGTCGATCTTCTTGCGGGCAGCGAGTGACTGAGATAAATCCACGATAAAATCAACCTATGGGGTTGTATAAATCTACGATAACCAAGTAATAGACTTGCTTACTTGGTCTTCAGAGACAAGTTGCAATAACGTAGCGATATCACCTTCGGAAGCAATTAGGGGCCACACCATTTCGTCTACCACCCTCTCGACAGCCACGTCTTCTAGCGAGATAGCGTCCTGGAACAAGTCTTGGGGGAAGGGTCCGCCAAGGGCATTGAGATTGCTGTATAGTCATGTCAACATCTCCGAACGGGTACGTATATTAACACCTACGCGTCTGAGATCTTGAGCATCCTACCTGGCTTCGCTGTTTTCGGATCTCGCACAAGTTTGGATAACACTCCCTGGTGCAGGAGATTTGACCTTGCAACCGAGACACACTGGTCTCCTGCGCTATGCAATAAGCGCGTCGCACCATCAGATTCGTAAAATTCGCTCGGCGCGCCGAAGACCATCTTTAAGTACATAAATGTGGGTGCGAACAATGATAAGGAATACATGCCTTCAACGCCGCTTCTGCAAGTTGTACCTTCTCGTTCTTCGTGGATTCGTGTACAACATCGAATTCTTTCGTAAAGGCCTGGCCCCGAAACTGTTTTTCCCTGCCTTCCTCGACCGCCGTACCCCACATGAAATCCCAGGCTAGCGCAGTCACATTATCCTCTCTGACCTCGTAGAAGCTATACAGTTCTTCAACAGAAATGGCCAGTTTACCAGGTGTCTCACGTTCCACGAAACCCACCCGCCTGACCGTCATTGAGTTTCGCTGGCAGGAAGTATCTTGACACTTACAAGGCACTCTTATCAACATGTTTCCGAAGGAATTCGACGTGATTTATCAAGTCAAAGTCAGAAGGATTGTTGGGATCTTCGTCTGGAAGATGAGGTGTTCCTCTGTATCGCAACCAGACCGCATACCACTGATCTTCCAAACGATTCATATATAGATCGTCAGTGGCATTATCTCTGAGATGCGTGATACGCTGTCTAACTGAGTTCCTGGGTACTGCTGGAAATACTTGATCAAATGCCGATAAATCGAGTCTGGAAGTCCGGCACCGCGCTCGAATAATGGCAGAGGCATCGCGCGCTAGCTCATCGTATTCTCGTGTCCAATGGAATCTCGGCCGCCTCGAAACTAAGGGCAAATTCCACGTGAGCCTAAACAGAAAAGAACCCATCAAGGATTCACGTACCTTCGTTTTCTTCCTTCGTCTTTCCCCTCTTTTTCACGCTCGTCGTGGGTGTAATGGGTGGACCCTGCTGAGTAATCAAGTACTCGACTGATTTCTCTGGAGGGTTAGGAACTACAGAAGGAGGTCCAGAAACAGGGACGCGCATATTGATGCCCAACTTTGCCTTTGGTTGTGTTGTGATCTTCTTCGAGACTAACTGTGTCTCCTTGATAGCCTCTTGAATCTCGTTCTGCCAGTGCGACTGATCCTTCGTGATCGTGGACTGCATAAAGCGATTCTGCACCGCACGGATACGAACAGCCAATGTGCCTTTCACAGGCTCTGGGTGAAGCTTACGAAGGAGACTGTCCCAATCCCGCTCTTGTTCAGCGCGCGCTTCTTCTGCCTTCTTCTGCAGAGCCGACTTCGCCTCGATGCTCTGCGCCTCTTCCGCTCTCCGATTTCGTTTAATTCTTTGCCGCACTCTCTCGAGGTCGTGCGCGTGTTTTTCCCCGGAAACCATGAAATAGCTCGCAACAACGTGGCGAGGAGCACTGATCACATAGCAAATTTGACCCAGCTTCGCATCCACATCATCCGTATTCAGAGGAGTATGGCCGGTGTTCATATCCATCTCCCTGGCCAGGTATTGCTTCTGATGCCATGTCAAGGAGTATTCGGGGTCCCAAGATGACTTTCTGCGTAGACATCGACCGAGGCTGGCACTGATTTTTGCAGGCATCGGTGGACTAGTAGAGGGGCATTCCGCAGCTTGAGCGTACCTTGGCTCTTTACTGACCTTGTGAAGTTGGTCCCAATATGCCTTCCCTTCCATAGGCGTGCGGGTGTGATGTTCCATCCAATAGGATGGTGATGATTCGGAGAGAGCCCAAAGATAGAGTGGTCCGGAAGTATGAAAACGCCAAAATAGGGGGGCTAATACGGGGGTACTTGCACTCCAGCCTTCCAATGAAGCGCTCCGAAACCCGATAGCATTTCCGTTCGGGCACGAGCACTTAAAAGGTGCGTCGAAAGCTTCGGTACGCTCGACTGGGGTCACTAAACCAAGCGAGCGCAACATCTCTAGCAGTTCTAATACCCGAGATCGGCCCCTGGACTTCCCTATCCCGAGAGACGTCTGCAAGTTTGGGGATAGATCTTTCACAGGTGTTTGCTTTCCCTGGCCCGAAAATAGCAGATCAAGATCTTCATCATGGGTGGCCACGGCAACGAGGGAGCAATACAGAGCCAGCGTTATGTCTTGGTGGAAGTGAGATATGTTTATGATTCTGTGTTCTTGCGAGATGACAAATGGGGAAAGTGGGGAGTGTTGGAAAAGCTCGAGGGTGTGAAGGTGCAGCTGTCGCAATCGCAATGCTTTCCCAACGAGGAAGCCATATAGCTGTGCCACCGTTGTTCGTTCAGTCAGGAGGATATCACAGATCGTTTTATTATCATAAGAAAATAGCTGTTTCAAACGCTCATTCTCCTTCTCGTCCTGGTCTTCGATTTGCAACAAGTTCAGTGGAAGAGACGCGCGCGCTGGCAAGACGCCTGGACCATATTCAACAGGCTCTTCCAGTACTCTGACCGATCCTGAGGTCGTGGGCACGCTTTGACTGAGCTGGCGAAGAAAAACATTGACCTTCTCTAGCGGAGTATCTGGAAGATAAACCAGACAAGCAGGTCTACTGGCACCGGATGGAGCGACAAGGGAAGTTTTGACCATCCTAATTCGTCCGCGGTTTTCCAGATTCTTGAATGTCGATTCCGCGGTACGCTTATCAAGACGAGTTCTAACTGGTGCACTGGTCGGCTCTTTGGCCTGTGACATGGACTCGAGAAGTGCTGTATGTGCGTCAAAAATTTCTTTGGACTGCATATTTGCGATCCCCCCCATGCTTTCTATGACTTTCAAAAGCTCGTTTTCGCGCCGTAGAGCAGAAATATTGATGTTTGAACGTGATTTCCTGGTTCCGTTAGTCCGACTCCGCTTCGACGGCCGTGAATGCGGCTTAGTCGCATCTTTGTGCTTCCCACCAATATCAGCGCCAGGATCTGGAATATGTGATGAATCTTGCCCAGTCATTAGTGTGGGATGAGAGTTCTGGTTCGGACTGCCATCAGCATCCATCCTGGGTGACACCTAGAAAGCGCTCACAGTTGAAGCGATGATAGGCTCCATTCCTTCTGGGTCAGCTCTTTTCAATGACCGAGAACTACCTGACGCTACGGCATGACCATCGCATGGCTGAGCAACGGAATGATGATTCAAATCAGGTGCGACCGTCTTGACACGTTTTGAGGAACGACGGGAGGGATGTTTATTTAGATGATACAATCGCGCATCACCAGCTCCAATTTCCGACGCCCCAACTCCAGCATCGCACCTCTCTTGGGGTCTGTTGGATGCTTCGTTGGCCAAGCAACTGTTTGCAACTTGTTCCGCGGTGGGTAGCTCACTTGCGGACACTTGTTTCTGCTTCACCACATGGACTTCCGCCATAGGGTTTGATAAAGACCCTCCAGACGCGGTACTCAGAGCTTGGTCATCTTTAGCGGGAGGATTCTTGCGAGGCCTTCCGCGCTTCCTCGGTGGATCCATAGTAGTGTCCGTGGGTGCAGGCGTTTTACGGGGACGCCCCCGCTTCCGCTTCGGTTCGCTTTCCTCTCCATGGCCTCCCTCCTCATCTCTTTTACGCTTTTTGCTTTTTGCTGTCGCGACATCTTTGAACGAGTCTTGGTAAGAATGGAGCTGCTTAGTTGTAACGTAGAAATATTTCGGATCGAGTAAGGCAAATTCTCCGACTCGTGACAAGTCAACGTCAGTGATAGAGGTAGGTGTGTCTTGCAGTCGTTCGCCCGCTATCATGCCTTTGTACGCCGCAAGCGTGAAATATCGATGGCGCCTCTCCCTGCCATAAGTCTCCATGAGATCTAGGGTGCCCAGGTCAATGAGATGTACAGGTGGTCTACTGTTGGATGCACGCGTGAGTAGAAGTTCGATCGTGCGCTTGTCGAAATTGCCGAGAGAAACACATATTTCCTAGAGTAAACAATATTAGGTCAACCAGGCATGCAATAGATTCTCAAGTTACATTGAGCGTCAGGCCAGACGGACCAGCTTCTTTCAGCATATTTGAAACTTGCTTGTGGATTGTTAGATTCATCTTCACTTCGTTATGATCGACTGGAGTCCTAGCTCATCCAAATTGGAAATGAGTTCTAGTCGGTGAAACGAACCTGAAGCGTCCTCGGCAAAACTCGCATCTTTTTCGTCTTCTTCCACGTCCTGCTCCACAACTACGGATCCCTCCGGGAGCTGATTGTCTGAAGTCACAAGACGTATACATTTAACCGTACGATCCCGTGCTTTCCTGCTTGGAACTAAGACACGTTCAATGATGCCTTGTTGGATCAGCTCGCGCAGCCTGGTCTGGAAAAAGCGTCGATCCGTCTTGGTTGGATGTACAAATCCCTACGACACAGTAAGGGTAGAATATACACAAGTAAGAAATGGATCACTTACAATCGTCATAAGCAAGTTATTGGACTGATGCATGCAATTTCTGGATGCCTTGAGCAACTTGATGAGCCTATTTTTAACAAGTGGCAGACTGGAAAGGTGCCTAGAGTCGATCGGATCAAAGAAAATTTGTGGAGAGCCATCTTGATCGGTAGTTTTATCAGTAGTACCGGGTTGGTTGACACGTTCACCGGTAATGGCACTGCCATCTCGAGCCTCCTCTTCCTGAATCTGCTGCCAGAGTGAACTCCGCTCGACAAAATATTTGTGGATGCAAGTGTGGTTCCCAACTCCGCCACGGCGCACTTTGATGCTGCAAGAAGTCGTTAAGATGCGAGAAACAGGGGAATGAGGGCGTACATAAGGCCAAGTTCAACCAGCTGTTTGATGAGGTAAAAGCACGTCTTCTGGTCGTATTTTGTCCTTCGACCAAGCTCGACAGTCGTGATGCCATCCTCGCGCCCTCGTGTGATCAGCTGAAGAGCGCTGTACACCATGGGACTTAGTTTTGGGGGCTGCAGGCAGATCAAACTCGTTCCGTTAAGCTCGGCACGCGCCAACGTACTCTGATATGTGAACCTGTGATCGCAGCGAAAGAGGTTTCTGGGTCAACTGCTGTGCGCAGGTCGTCACCATATTCACGCTGCAAGTCCTCCAAGTGCCTATATCGAGTATCCTCGACGAGCTCTAAGGAGGAAGGTACGCCCTCGGCGACCTCCTCGCCTTTGGCTGCGGCTTTGCGCTTAGCACTCGTCTGGGGAGCGATGTACACTTCCGAGATGGAGCCAGCGGGCAGGATGCCAATGCGGACAGACGGTTGTCGGACTACGAGGGACCATACCAAAGCACAGAATGCATCGTCAACAAGCTGTGGGTGGTCATCTTGGGTGGCGTAGAAGCTAGCGATGAAGTCTCTGAGGCGGGAAACGCTGCAACCTAAGAATTGGACATGTGTGAGAAATAAGTGTACGAGGGGGGTTCGAACTCGACCTCCCGCGGGGTGATAGGCGCTGGCGAGAGGAGCTGGGCTACGGAACTCACCAAGGTCGCCGTCGAACGATAGTTCGCGTATACAGTGATGCACGAGCTCATCCATCATGGACTCTACCGGCTGCTGCTAGGACCAGTCTTAGCCCACAATACAGTCCTGAAAGCGGCTTGAATGATAAGATGGACTCGGATCAAGCAAACCTGTGACATTGTGTGACTCCGTATTCATCCGTGACAGCTGACTCACATTATCGCGTCGCTGGGGGTCATCCAAAGTATATCCTCTTACTGACACCGCGGTCATGTCCAGGAGCCTTTGCCGCGCGAAAGGAAGCCTTGTCTAGCACAATCCCCTCTTTGTACCCTACACAATCTCAACAGGATGGTGCGTCGTTTACATATACCTTACACTTTCAAAATTGTCTCACTCCTCTCCAGACCATCTGCACAGATTGCGGGGGCACAGTGATCGAATATGACCCTGCCGCAGGCAACGGATTCTGTGTAAAATGTGGGACCGTGGTGGAAGAGAACACTATTGTGTCTGAGGTCACCTTCGGTGAGACATCTACGGGCGCCGCAATGGTTCAGGGGGCCTATGTAGGACAAGGATCAAGTAAGCCTCGTCGTCTAGCGGCAGTAATCACATACCTTAGCCTTGCCCAGCTCATGCTCGTATGAGCGGTCCGTTTGGCAAGAGGGGAAGCGCTGAGTCTCGCGAGCAGACAATTGCGAACGGTGCGGGTTGTCAAATGTTGGAGAGCCCCATGCTCACACTTCGACAGCCAGTAGAAAGATACAGAGTCTCGCCACAGCCCTCCACCTCTCCGAAGTAGTTGCACTTGCCGCAACACGTCTGTATACTCTCGCTGTCGAGCATAAATTCACTAAAGGACGAAGAAGCATCAACGTAGCTGCCGTTTGTCTATATGTCGCATGCAGGCAGAAGGAGACGCGAAACTACATGCTCATCGACTTTTCCGACATACTACAGGTGAATGGGATTGTTCATCCCAATTGTTTCTAGCCACCTGATAACCCTCAGGTAAACGTATTCGAGTTAGGTCATACCTATCTTCAACTGGTGCAAACTCTCAACCTCAGACTTCCTCTCGTGGATCCGTCACATTATATTTCCCGATTCGCTGCATTGCTTGAGTTCGGTGAAGAGACTCACAAGGTCGCCACTGATGCTGTTCGTCTTGTGCAACGCTTTGACAGGGATTGGGTCACCAAAGGACGACGTCCAGCGGGTATATGCGGCGCAGCCCTTCTCCTCGCTGCTCGTATGAATAACTTTCGGAGATCTGTGGAAGAGATTGTGCAGGTTGTTAAGATTGCAGATACCACATTGAAGAAGCGCCTTGATGAATTTAAGAAGACACCCAGCGGGCAACTGACGTTGGCAGATTTCAGAACAGTATGGTTGGATGAGGAGATGGACCCACCTGCTTTTACCAAGGGAAAGGAACGAGAGGAGAGGGGAAAAGAGCAAGTTGAAGATCGACCTAAGGAGGCCGGGATCAAAAAGCGGAAGGGAAAGCGGAAAATGGTGGATAGCATGTCAGAGGATGAGGGCGTCGAGACTAAACTCCCCTCACCCCAGCAGGTTGCGCCCGATCCACCAGCGCTAGATCCTACACTCTTTAATCAAGGAATCCTTGCGGGCACAACAGCACCTCCGCCTCTCTTTTTCCCTGAGGATGATGAAGAATCGACTTATATCGATCCAGTGCTTCGGCTGAACGTTGAAGATGCAATGACTCAGTATATTACGGGTACTGAGGGAAGCGTCGATCAAGCCCTTGCGGAGGAAGTAGCAACATTCTTGCAAAGCTCGCGAAGTCTCGTGCTCACTCAAGCTCTCGGCGAAGTGGAAGAAAGACGCCATGCACAGTTCGCTGAAGTTGATGAGCTCAAAGGCCTTGACGAAGAGGAACTTGATCACTTTCTTTTGTCCGAAGAAGAGGTTAAAATCAAAGAGCGTGTGTGGGTGGAGATGAATCGTGAGTATTTGGAAGGCATTGCTGGTATGATCCCACTCTCCGTTATTGAGACATGTCACTCACAGGAATCCTTGCAGCAAAAGCCGATCAGCTAGAAGAAGGCACTCAGCACCTACGGAGCCGCAAGGTTTGTCTCTCTCTTGCTCTTTGTAGTCTATCATGGGCGACGTTATATTCCTAGCGACGAAAATCTGTCACGAAACCTCGCGATGAGTCCACACCGTCTGGGAGAACTGCAGCCGAATCAGTCCGCAACCTCCTCAAGAAAAATGCAAAATATAGCAAACGGATCAACTATGATGCGCTTAAAGACCTCTTCGTAGACGGTGTTAATCCGAACGTTACTCTCGACGAGAAAGGTGGCCTGTATTCGATGGACGATAAAACAGAGGATGGCGTGATAGTAGAAGAAGGTAGCGGCGGTGTAGGAAGCCAAAAATCTTCGCGGTCGGTATCTCGAAATGACTTTCACAGGGAGGCACACGATGGAGAGGAAGACGAAAGCGAGAAGGAAGATACCGAAGACCCTTGTGTTGGCTGGGATGAAGTCTATCAGCAAGAAGTATAATAATTTTGTACGGTACATCAACTTGTAATCCATCACTCATCCTTCCAAGGCTGCTACGTGGTAGGAATCCTCGAGGCAACTCGGAAAGATACATTACATGAGTAGAATAGTAGTTATAAGCCGATTGTCTTCGCGACTTTTGTAGAGAGATCTAAAAGTAATGGTGTCTAGGAAGGCTGTGATGCAGGGAGTCGACGAACTATTCTGATGCATCATGCAGTGGACAACAAAACGACGAGTACCAGCTATGACGCTCCTGGAGATAGCTGGGGTCGCTTTGATTCCCACATCGTCCTCAGCACGTCCGAAAACCCAGCCTTGCCTAGCTTGGCATTTTGTTCGAACCTCTGTACGAGCCAACTCTCCACTCTATCCGTCATTGCCCGCCACATTGCCATGCGAGCTTGTATTTCCGCGGTCTGCGTAAACATGGTCTCATGGGGCGACGTTGGGCTATATTGTATCCGTTCATAGCAGGATGCGAATTGAGATAAAGAAAGGTTGACGGAAGTGATGGTTGCGCTTTGCGTCGCGGGATCGACAAACGATATTTCGCGGACGTAGGCATCCTCCGATCCACCGAACAGCTAGAGAGATGTATACGTAGCGGGTTAGGCAGCTCCCGTAAGGGAGAAATTAACTTACTTTGACGATCCAGGCTGGCGTCTTTTGTTTACAGCCTAACACGCGTTCCGTCCGTATTATACCGGTGTCTGGGTTGACAGAACGATCTACGACATCAACCGTGACGACGTGGGTGCAGTGTGGATTTGGGTATTTATGCCATATGCCAATGACGACGTGAGACCAGGGGTGGCTAGAGGGACAATGCACATCAGGGGTGCAGAGGAGAGGTCTCGTAGAAAGTTGCGCACTTATACTTGAACGACTGGGAGAAGAAGTGCATCGATTCGAGCCCGGGAACGAGCGGGGCAAACGAAGGAAGGTAGTCGTGCGGGGCTGAGCGCTGAGGCACGGCGGTTGACGACGAGCCGACCCGCTCGTGATTCGCAATTTTTTGGACCAATCTCGGCAGCCCCGATTGGTCACGCGGTCACGGGGAAACTCGGCTAGGAATTGCCTAATTCGGAATATTACTCAGCCCGAAACGCCGTCCATATGATCATGAAATACCAAATGCATACACACCCCCAAGTGCACAATTGCCTCCCTGGCACATAATTATATCTATTTCTATCCAGAGACATCTAGGGGATATAAATCAGAGTGTATTTTGATATAGACAACCTTTAGAATAGCAAAAAATGTGTTGTGGAAAGCACAGGACACAGAATTGGAGTATCGAGTAGCCAAAATACACAATTTCCAGGCATTTCAAGCTAGATCTGAAACCGATCTAGTACATGAAATGTAATAATTTGCTCCAGGCAAGTCTTATAGGTCTATCTGGAGGTTTTGGAGATGTCAGAGTGTTGGTACACGATTGTGGTGTGATGCTATTCAACGACGACAGCTCTAGCGTGACAAAACCTACAGATAGATGTGTCACGGCCATGCCAGGACTCATGCTCCGCTTCGGGGCTTAGCCCATGTAAATCTCGCACAGTTAGACTTTAAAGCGGAGTATGTCGGATCCATAACGCGGCTTTGATGCCGTGTGTGACATCGCGTGACGAAATTGTGCATTTTGTATGAATTTCGACCTGATCGTCATTTTTGTCTTTTTGGTTATACGAGCTAATAGAGGAGGGTTCAGGCTAGATGTTCTGGTAGATGCGAGAGAGCTAAGATGTGTAGTTGTGTTGCTATTCAAGAAAAAGCTGAAATTGTGCATTTGGGGTGCATTGATAGTATGCAGTGCAGATGTATCTCGGCATACACATTGGCTGAGCACACTAGGTCTATTCTACTGCGACTGCGCATTGCTATTCTGCGGGTTAACCAAGAGCCGGAGCTCCGCAAGACGTGACTTGAGCTTCGGTCTGACAAATCTCACATCAGCGTTCACGGGATCCATCCAACTTGAAACCAACGAGAAACTACTCACACCTCCAACAGTTTCGCCTGCAGTTCCTCCTTTTCCTCTTGGAGAGAGAGCCGCTTTTCTGCGTTTAACTGCGTACTGCATTGGTTAATCAGCAAGCGTAACATCCAAAAACTTTGTACCATTTGTGGTGGTGTAACTTACAATACGTATCCACCTTGTCCATCAAACTGTAGGATTGTGGAATGATACTTCCACAGTGACGATCGGTGAGAAACGGTCAGAAGTGTGATACCCAAAGCGGTTGCCTCCTCCATCATCTTTCCTTCGACGTCTGATGGAACGAGCGAAGTCGCCTCGTCAAGAACGGCGTACTGTGCCGATGATCAGTCGTCCTCGAGCTTGAGAGGGACATTCAAAAAAAAAACTTGCTTTTGGTTTGTGATAAAATAATCTTGCCCATGCAAT
Organism: Nevesoporus exiguus; assembly: GCA_038089155.1. Classification (NCBI taxonomy): domain Eukaryota; kingdom Fungi; phylum Basidiomycota; class Agaricomycetes; order Boletales; family Boletaceae; genus Nevesoporus; species Nevesoporus exiguus. Next base: position 18,226 of record JBBPKI010000364.1, read on the forward strand.
TTTTTGTTGATCGCCGCCGCTCAAGGCTTCCCTCCATTCACGGATGGCGCCCCATCCGCCCTCGCGCTCTACAACGTTATCCATACATACCACGGCAAGAATAGCGAGTAGGTCGGCGTCTGAAATTCCTCCTGAGGGTTCCTAGTCAACGGTAACGTGAAAAAGTCACGAAGTAACTCACGAGCCTTCATCTGTTCTTCCGAGTGTGGGTAAATGACCTGATCACGAAGCGTGCCCGACGAGAGATAGGGTCTCTGTGGAATAAGAATGAAGTCCGATGCAGGGGGTTTCCGTACGGTACCACCTAAAGGGACTAAGATATTATAGGATCATAGGAATGTGTTAAACGCACCATAAACGGGCCAAAGTCCGCCTAGGATACGGAACAATGATGATTTCCCAGAACCTGAAAGAGTACTGGAATCAGAAAGCTTTTACCGACGACGAAATTCATTCACCATTTGGGCCAACAATAAGCAAATGTTCCTAAGAGTGTGTTCTGCAGACATTCAACCTCGTACAAAAAGAAGTACTTACACCTGGCCTTACGTCAAATGTCAGGCTTTTGAGCAGTACGTCCCCATTTGGAGTCACAATTGGGACACTTTGAAACTGAATGTCCTCAGCTTCAAATACTTGTCCTCGACCGTTTGTAACTGTGCCTCATGAGATAGGACAAAACCATTGAGTATCTAAATGACGCACTTTTGTTGTTCTCCCCTTCCGAGGCACCAGCCACAAGATTTTTCTCGAATTTACCCTGGCGTACATTCGACATCGTGTCGAGTAACAAAGAAACGCGGGCAGTGTAACCTGCAAGTTCAGCCAGATCCTTGTAAGAGTACATGACACGACCCATCGCGTCTAGTGTCATGGATGAATTAGGACCAGTTCAGAAAGAACATGGAAGAACAGACCGGAAGAGGATAATAGAAGCCTTCGATTCATGACAAAACCTGGTAGGAAAAATAGTCAGAAACAACTGAAAATCGACACTATTCCAACCTTCTGTGCGACTGCCGAGGTCACCATTCGAGAGACCGGGGAGCTTGAAGAAAACGGGGATAGCACAAACCACTAGCTTTACTGAATTCAGTCCAACGAACATAAAAAGTTGTAGCACTGACCCCAAAGCTTCCCCAAAGCCATTTCACAATCCCTTCCTCGGCACAACCATACCACCATCTTCGGGACATGACATTCTCCTCGTGTCGCACAAGTGTCATGTACTCCTTCTCTATAAGCACTTTTTCAGCGTTTTCGCCGCCGAAAAACGCGACCTCCTCAGCAAATTCTGTCAAGCGAGAATGTGTGTGCCGCAGAGAACCAGCGAGGGCAGCAGAATGAGTGGTGTATGTTCCAAACGACGGCGTCACTGCGCGAACTGTAGCATGTGTTAATTCAGAGGTCACTTTTCAACAACAGCGAGGACATACGCAACGCAGCAGATGACTGTATTAAAATTGTAAGAAGCACAAGCCCTTCTGCGCCGATATTTTGGGACAGCTGGTAGTTATAGAGAATGACATCGAGTATGGGTTTGGCCAAATTCGCATAGATGGCTGCAAGGTGAGCTGAGAAGCGCTGTATGTCGTGGGTAATCATTCTAAGTGTTCATCAGTGTTTCGGAGGGGCAAGCACTCTACATAAGCTTAACTGGTCAACGTTCTTAATCCGATCATCCAAATTTGCTGAGAAGAGAAGTGAGGATCTTAGAAACACAAGTCGTGACCTTCACTCACAAATCTTATAATAAACCTTTGAATCAGGGGTTTCGGATTCCTCGCCGAGGTATTGGCAAAGCACCTCGCGAGTGAGACGAGTTCGGTAAGCAATGGCGAGCTTGTTCTGAACGTAACTCAACCAGCTGTTTGTCCAAGTTGCAGGGACTGCGACAAGGAGCCAGCGAATAATGTTTAAGAGGAATTCCAGCGACCTCCCTCTAACAAGTGATGCGACAATTCTTTCACATGGGTTAAATATAAATCGAGGTTATGTGGCGATACTACTCACTTGCCATCAAGGGCGGCGACATATAAAGAGATCGCAGTCCTAAATACCAGTAAACTGGAGTGCATGACCAGGAGAAGGGCTTCCTTAGAGCGGATTGAAGGAATGACAATTCTGAGGATGACGCGCAGTCGCTGGTAAAATAATGCATCGACCTGCGAGGGGCATAGTCACGGTGTCGATCGGCGGTATCAGTAGAAGACTGTTGTCAAGGAAAGCTCACAGCAACTCGCGCAGGCTTTCCGTCCCTCCGCGGAACATGCTTGCCGTCCTTAGTTGAAGGACGAGCCATCACGCCTTGATATGCGGCTAGAAGGACATAGAGGACGAATCCAGTGGTAAGGCCACGTTGTACGAGAGGTCGATGGGTGGCGTAGATGCGAGCAAGGCCAGTAATGCGGTCGTCGGATAAAAGAAGTTTAGAGAGTACGTGCATGATTGAGCCAGGCAGTGGAGTCTTGGGGCAACTTGGGTGTTTGCCTTGTATTGACTCGGAGACGGGTGCTACATGTGATTCGACTTGTAACTGGTTCCGGTCCTGGTGCCAGCGTGTGCTAATACGGATCACTCCGGCCCGCACCGCTTATGGCCCACTGGCATAGGCTGGTAACTTGGCCACTCAAACTGAGGATCCCGATCATATACCTATCATACCCGTCCACGCCTACTACCCAGCAATCATCCAACAGTGGGTAGAGTTGGAAATGAGTGATATCCCTACCTCGCCACCTCTCAGGGGAATCATAGCTGTCGATTTGGACGATGTCCTGAGTAGCACCAACCAGCATCTAGCAACATGTTCGTTCCCCTTTCCCACGTCCCATCATAGCCTTTCACAGATATTGGTACAAGCAGGGCATAATGAAACGCACGGCTCCAACATCAGCTTGGACGACTTTTACTACTACTACTACTGGAAAGTGCGTCCCCGCTCTGCTCAAGACGCGATCCGATCACCTAGAGGTGCTTATTACAGAATCCATGCTGGGGAACGCCTGCACAAACACACAGGAAGATCAAGGATTTCTACGCGACAAATTGGGTGTCATCAATCCCGCCGATTGAAGGTGCACAAGAGGGTACTGCTACCCTACGCCGTCTGGGCTATCGCCTCGTCATCATAACCGCACGCAATGAGCATGTCCGCAATGCTAGCTGGGAGTGGACCCAGCGACATTTCCCTGGCATCTTTGAAGAAATAATATGCACCGGGCAGTTTGCTGTTCAGCAAAGACTAGATGGTGCAGGCCAAGCCAATGTAATCCCCAAGAAACTTACCAAAGCAGAGGTTTGCATCCGCTTCGGAGCAGAACTATTGATCGACGACTCGTTGGAAAATGCGATGGCCTGCGCTGAGTATATCACATCTGATGAAGACAGTAACGTGCCACCCGTGTTGCTCTTTGGAGACTATCAATGGAACAAGAGGCTATCTCTTACTGAAGACGAGCACGATGATATGGCATATGCGAAGCGAGTGGAGCTTCGAAACGGCGACACCAATTTTCTAATGGAAGATGCCCGACGTGGCGAGGAAGCTATAGCACGGGCAAATTGGAAGCGTCGGAATTTCGTACAACGGGCCAAGGACTGGAAAGAGGTGGTGAGATATGTAGAGACAATACTATTGGAGGTGCGGTGAATCCACTGTGTTTGAATCGGGTCAAATCCGTGCGTGTGTGCTTCTGTCTCTTGCTGTGATGGTTGAAATATTGGTCTTCCGTAGCTTCTCGAGTTATACCATGTATGACCGTAGATTATATCCCCTCAATGCTCTCTTTGTCAATATTCGTTCCGCTGGTGAGATCATCCGAATAAAACTGAGGGTTTGACTCTCCGTACGTGTTTTGCATCATGAAGGGTCCCGAGCTTGTATAAGTACGGATATCACGAGTCGACTGTTTGACATACATGTATTTTCAGCTTCAAGCGTAAGTTGTTGTATGTCGAGTAGTCACCGATGCTCTGCTAGCTGTTTCCACCATAATCAGTGTCTGCGGCATTGACAGTTTGTCACATATGGGGTGACTCACCTAGCAAGCGTCTCGCTTCTTCCGAAAGACCATGCAGGGTCATTCCGATCTGACCTAGGCTATGGTATTTGTGTCAAAGTAGCGACAATACCACTGTCAGATCAATTCTGGTACAAAATCCTCTCTTAGTTGGCAGATTACAAAAGGCCCTTTTATAGTGATAAGATAACCACGTGGTTGGTTGGTTCTGGCAATGTTTTGCGCGACACGTGGCCGATCTTGAGCCCGTCACCCCAATGTCCTCCCAAACCATAAAGCAATTACAGGAGCTGCCGAGTATAGAACTCGCGCACAGCTCAACTCTTAACGTCCTGAACGGGAGCTTCGCGGATTGTGCTCATCTCCACCAGCTGCGAGGTGTTCTGGACGACGCGCGCACCAGTCAGATCCAACTCAAGCAGCATGTTGGTGTCAAATCGACTGGTCGCTCTATCTGACGTTCATTTCCCCGTAGCTCATCGACTCGCAGAAAGAAATCAATACACTGACTACTAACGCACGAATAGAGGCTATTCTGCAACTAGACAAGGCAAAGGAACTTGCCTCGCTACGAGACGACCTCGAGGACGACCTCGCCTACTTGTCTCATGATTTGGTTTCTGCCTTCAGTCCCACAGGGGGTGACAATGGCACCACTTTGCTTGAAGACATAGAGATGATGCATCGTGCTTTAAAGGAACTCGAGAGTGTTCGGTCTTACGTCGCCATTGTAGAACGGTCCCTACAGCTCAGGTAGGGATATATGACACAGTCCATTCTTCCGCCTATTCATGTAAGCTTGCAGCGAGTTGGCTTTGTCGCAGATGCGCAATAGCAGCTCCCCAATAACGCCGGCAGTGACCTCGAAATACCAAGCTCTGATAGCCTTCGTTAATGATGTGAGACATTCATGCGGTCTAATGGAAGACATCAACGATTTGCACGGCGTACTCAGCCTAATGTCCTTTCTTGAGAAAATTTGTGGCAAGACATGGGTGGACATGAAGACAACTTTGTTCTCGTACGTCATATTCTCAGATCACCGGCGACTCCACGTGATAGTGGCTATAGAATACTCATATCCGCTTCGGAGACCATCAAGTGGCCTTCAGCTGTCGATTATGTTGCTGCAAACGAGGAGGACCGTGCGGCGTTTGAGTCGGCGGTCTCAGATTTGCTCACGCTACAAGAAATGTACGCTTCCCCCCAAATCACTATATTCCCAGCCAACTGCCACTCCAAACATAGTGGAGAGTCCCTTCACCCACATCGAGAAAGCGAGGGCCTTTATCCACTGCAAGCACTCGCCCAGCCCGTAGCATTGCGTTTCAAGTATCATTTCGACTCCGAGCGAGAGACAAATCGTCTAGACAAAGTGAGCAAGTTCCCTCGTCTGTACGAGTGCTGCGGACAACTCACACTCATTTTCAGCCTGAGTGGTACTTTACACACATCATCAATGTCGCCCATGACCATCGGCCATTCATGGAAGGCGTCATGCAGAGACTAATTTCTGGCTCCAACTTTCGGGATGTTAACGCATGGGTACGTGATCCCGTTTCACACTGTCTTATGGAAATAGCAACACATCCTCAGCACAATTACACGACTCTTCTCCTTCCTATGCTTGCACGGAAACTTAAGCGTTCAGTTCCCTTGCTGCTAACTCGGCCGGCCTTGCTAGCGCACACGGTGTACCAATCATTAATCTTTGATTCTAGTCTGCGTGACATGGGCTATGAGTTTGCCGAGGATAACCGAGAGACCGACGACAATGATAAGAAGGAATCCGAGCGAGGAGGCATCAGTAAAGTGGTCCTAGATCAAAAGGAATGGTTTAGCGCTTGGCTGGAAGGAGAGAAAAAATGTATGTTAGACCACCCATCTATTCAGGAAGCCTGGGCTTACAGGGTGGTGCAGTCGTAGATGATCAATATCACGAAATCATCAGTGCTTCTGACGCTTGGGTCATTGCTGATGATAGAAATAAATATTCGCAGAGCTATGATTCTGACCTCAAGGCAACAACTTCGGCGCGGAGGATTAAAGCTCTTGTTGAACAGGTGACTGGTGCGTCCTCGCTCACCCCTATCAGCCATATCCGTGCACTCTTTCACACCGTTACCAATGCAGACCGATACTCGCCTCTGCCGTCTTTCCGACAGCGCACCCAATTTCTTATTCATGTTCAACTCCCAATTTTGGAGTTATACCACTCGCGGATATCTTCATCGCTAGATGCGTTTGAGACCCTCTCATCTGCTCTTATCCGTGCGGTACCCGGCGCATTGGGTGTCGACGGTCCTAGGACGGATTCTCGGAAGCTGACGGGAGGCGTCGAAGGGAGCCAGCGCTTGTGCAAGGCTTTGTTGAGCGCAAGATTCATAGAAAATGCTATGCGAGTATGGGGAGAAGAGGTGGTAAGTATGTCTGTTGGTTCCTTCCCCGTCTTTCAAACAAGCGACGTCTAGTTTTTCCTGGAACTTTGGGTGGAGATCAACCGTCGCGCATCTCTCCGCATAGAAACAGGATCGCAATCCTCTCTTCCTGAGCACAATCGGAGTCGCGGTGCACCGGCCTCTGAAGGAACCATCTTCGAAGAACTTATCACGCAGTTTGCCCAGCTCTCTTCTAGGGCTGAAGATATGCTGGTACAACAGGTTTGCGGGGAATGCGAAGGCTCTCTCAAGTCCCACTTCTCTGCCATGGCCACGTGAGCGACCTCTGACACATTCAAACGGGGCACGGCTAACTTATAGTTCTGCCAGTCAAGTGCAGGAAGTGGACGACAACACAATGGAAGTTGCCGTGCCAGGGACCTTATTGCCCGCAATTGCTCTTCTGTCATCTCACTTGGCGTTTCTTCGAAGCACCCTTCCAGCCGCCGTGGTTACGAGACTCTATCGGCGCACTGCGTCACAACTGTCAGAGCATATACTCCAGCGGCAGGTTCTCTTCCGCCCCAGCTTGACACGAGGCTCGGTGCGGCACGGACTGACGCGTCCCCAAGCTCGCGGCGTTCAGGCAGAATGCGAGCTGTGGGCGGAAACCTCACAGGTGGCGATGAATATGTCGCGTGCACGCGTCGAGAAGCCGTGGAGCCGGTTACTGGTAGCTGGACGTCTCCTAGGTGCAGATTTACAGAAGCATGAAAGGTTGCTTGACGCCTTGTTCGGCGGGAGGAGTGACGGGTGGGAAGATCTAGTGAATGACGTGACAGAGCTGGGGTCCGGGGGGTTGGGAATAGATGAAGCCAAGGCCGTGCTGAGACTGAGGGATGATTGTCGACGATGAGTAGACATGAATTGTGTAGCCTTAGAGGCGTGAGGCCATGGCTCATCGTCGGTGCATCGATCTCCACGTTCCAACACTAGTAAGATACAATTGAGATCAGACTAGGAAAAGAAAATAACAGCTTGGTATCAGCGGTAATAGAAGGCGGTATCCTCGGTTACGTCCGCGGGGATATCATACTTTGTAGATGATCCCTTCGCTCATCATGAGCTCATCTGAATCAGTCATGATCTGGCAAATAGCGGTGGCTTCAGCAGTGCCAAATAGCGCATCCGTACCCAGTCCGTTGTTGACTAACTCTACGAGCTCCGCTAGGAAAATCTGTTCCTCGTCTTGTAGACGTGATGCAAATAAGTTTGCTACCTTAGACCGGAATAACTGTAGTCTGTAGTGAGAAGGCGAAAAGGGGGGGGCTCGAGTCAGTGCCTCGAAGAGGGGCCGATTGACATACCGTTCTGGTCGAACGCCGCCGTCCCTCGCGGGGTCCGTCGCGGCTGCCGGATCCGCCATCATTCTTACATCTTGACTGTCGTCTTGCCACAAAGAATTTTGGCTCTCCACTTGCGCTGGGAGGTGACCACCGCTGGGTCGTTGCGGCATATTCAGGCGTTCGGTCGTCTCGGGTTGTTCGTCGTCGTCACCATCGCTGTCCTCTTCGTCGGAACTGTCCTGCGAAGTATCCTCGCCTTTGCCTGCGGCAATTCCACCGTGGTTGAGCTTGCGCTTTTTTCTCTTCTGCCGGCGTCATTTCGCAACTTCCTTGTAGAGAGCATACCGCATTATCTCCTCAGCCACCCT
>JBBPKI010000365.1:0-26273 GCA_038089155.1 Nevesoporus exiguus
CTCTACACGAAGACGATGCACTGACACAGGTGTGATAGGTTCGATCGGATGGATCGCCGGTTTCGGTCAAGCTGGATCTGCATTGTTCCCCTTCATAACAGGCGCGATCGCGTCCAAGACAGGTATCAAAACGTTGCAACCTATGTAAGTGTCATGGTCTTCGTTGGCTCGGGCGTTCCCGTTCTTAATACGACGCATACAGCCTTGTAGGAATGATGGCATTCATGATGATCATTTGGGCTCTGGTGCCCAACAAGCCTCGCCGCAAAGAGTGAAGACACCGTACGACTCCAAACGATCCTTAAAACATTTAAAAGTGCTATCTCGGTACATCCTCTTTTTGGGACTTGGGGTGCTGTCGGTATAAGGATAGCGGTGTAAGCTGGAATAACTTATTTGCATTCCTCATCCTCTCTTTACGCATTATTCTATTATTCTCTCTTTACTCTCATCGCATTATGTATTGGCAAGTATTATTATTATTACAACAATAAGTAGAATCGTGGGGTGGACTAATACACTGCCGTTTACTGCACCTTGCTCGTTTGGATGTGATACTTCAGTGAAGGAATCTGAGTTTGATCTTGGTCGAAAAGAAGGGGCGTGTTTCCCTGTGGAACGCCTCATCGCATTTATCGAGATCTACGCACAGCCGGCCGAAAGTGTGGGCTCGGGCGTGCAAGCAAGGCGTTGTGGTTGCATGGTACAACTTGAAGCGGTGTCTGCCAGTAGGGGTCCCGTCGCTCATTCCTCTCCCCAGTGCTGCACCACCACAAACATGCTGGACGATCGTTGAGATGGCGACTCAAGCGTCGTGTATGGGTGGAGTGCCACTCGATCGTCCTCGAGGATGAGCTATGCGCCCAGAGTACGCCACCAATTCGAATTGGAGCTCGGACTCCGCCGATGCCAAGAGTGCTGACGCACGTCGCCGTAAGTACCCGAGTCAGTCCATCTCGGCGTTGCGTGCTGACGAGCGCTTTGTCGCACTGCTTGATCGCATGATAACGCTGACTAACGAACGCCTCCGCCGTTGCGAAGATCCAGCGATTGTGAAGACATTGCATATACAGCAAGCCGACTCGTTTTAGCCAATGACGTACTCCTCGTGTCAAGAACAGCCCTCGAAAATGGCATGCCGTCATGGCACTTGATAGTATCTGTCAGCGGGGCTCTGAGCCGAGTAAGCTAAAGTAGCCTAACCTCGGTCGCCTCGATATCCGCCTTATCGACGCTAGTGGCTGATGATTGGACGGCGCCTGGTCTCGGACTATACCGTACGAGTACAGTACAGGCAGAGTGCATGACAAAGATAATCAGAAAGGTCTGTCATCCACGGCACTTTGCGATCACCTTTAGCGCGCAGCAGGCACGTTGTCGGCCAAATCATGATAGCCGAGTGATCATGCAGCCACCTTGATCTCGGTCGTTGCTCGCTAGTGGACGCATGGTGGTACATTGCATCAAAGCATTCAAAAACGTGAATGACAGGCAACGCCTTGGCGAGGTGTCGCCTCACCTCGCTAGCGCCCAAAAGCCATTCCCACCGAGACTGATCACCGAACCGCCGCTACTGCTTCTGTACTCATAGTAACGGGCTGCACCCAAGCTCGGACGGGCGGCGCCAGGGGCACATTTCGCCAAGCCGATCTTCTGCATGTTCCTGGCGCCGGGGATAGGTTAGTTGCTTGTCGCTGCCGCTCGTTGTCGGTGATAGCGATGCTGCCTCGTGCAGCCACTGGCATCGCCTCCTACTTGGTTGGTGCTTTGTCAGGCTAGCGCGCAATGCATCGTGGCGAAGTGACAGTGCCACACCTCCACTTTCCTTTTTTGGTACCTTGTCGGCGTCATCGCACTGGGTTCACAGGTGCGCGTCATCTCCGAGGAGGTCGTGGGCAAGATGTAGAGTAGTCGAGCAGCAATAGCCACTATGATCGAGTGTAGGTATGTCCTAGTGCATTTGAGTGATGTGAGCCCGGTACATCGTGTTTCCGACCCATTCTTCGCGACCGACTTCTTCATCTCTGAGTTTCAAGTATACCGGTCGGCTCGAACGCTGTATCCCGGCGACGGAGAAAGACCTAGTCCGTTCGGACAGGAAGTCGTTATCGCTAGAGAAGCGTCTGATCTTGATGTGTGCCCAGGCCAGCGCGGCGTTCTCGGGTGATTCCCGGACTATTCCGCATCTATCACACAGGCCGCCATACCGTCCGACCGGCTCCGACAAGACTCAAGTCTCGTAAAAAAACAGTGTACATCAGGTTCTAGACGATGCTGACTGTCCAAAGAAACACGTCGTAATCCACGAACGAACAAATGCCTGAAGCGTACTCTTGCGAATTTACTCTATTTCGCACATGCCGGAAATACTCTCCAGTCAACGATTCTGGCCCTAACGGAGTAAAGATGCCGCCCGTCACTTTCTTCTTCTTCTTCACTCTAGAGTATGCCATTGCAACCACATGAAATCTACCTACGACCGATAGAAAGTGTGGGGCGGACGATGTCTGGCGGTACGTGGACTAGTTATTCACTCCTATCTCATGTTGACCTCACAGACGCGCAGGTCGATTAGTGGGACGATGAGTCAACGATCCAGTTCTGGTATAACAGCCTTCAAACGCCTTACAGATATGCGGCACTCCAAAAATACGCCGTTAGCCAGAACATCACGCGACTTTAAATAGCACCAAGCACGCTGATGCAGTGATGACAGCCCCAACTGGTCCCCGTCGTATGATCGGCTCGCTGCGGCTAGCGAACACATCACAACACTTGTTTACAGGAGGTTGCTGTTGTACAGGCGAAATGGCACCTCAACCGTTGTGAAGATGCCAGCAGCCTTATCAGATATAGAAACGCCTGTTCTAGTCAATGACGTATTGCCGAGCGGCGGGACACCCTTCCAAAGTGGTATAGCGCAACTGCTCAATGATTTTTCTTGGTGACGGGCCAATGGAATATATGGCCGGGTCTATGCCATACAGGTATGTGGTGTTCCTGGTTTGAAATCGATCGGATTCGAAGAGATCGCCGGTTCAATTTTGCGCGCAGCAGGCACGGTACAAATTGGGTACTCGTCATAGCCAGATCACCTTGTTACCAATCGTGCAACGGCCTTGGTGATCGCCTCCTACTGGTAGACACTTGGTCGGGCGAGCGTACATTGCATCGAAACATTCACAGTGTGGCCGACGGCAATGCGTAGTAAGGTGACGCCACTTTGTCTTGCTCGTGGCACAGTCGCATTCGCACACTGGCCGAAAAACAAAGTCCGGGCAACTCCCGTCGCGTTACATGCCGGCTGCAACTCCAGGGGAGTTCATCATCTGGTCGACCTCTTAACGAGAAGGGCGAGTCGGGTTTGGAGAGGTTGCGGTTGGTGATTTCTTATCGCCGTGGGTTGGATTTTCCGATAACCGTGCGTTCCATGTGCTCGAGGCTCGCTGTGCATCGCGCCTAGTTACTTAGTCAGGTTGGCGCGCGTACCATCGTGGCAGCATACGGCGCTGCCTCCCCGCTTCCCTTTCAGAGATACGATACAAAACACCGCGCGGCGTTAGAGCGAGCGGTGCAACACATTGTACTGGGTTTATAAGCAGGTTTCATTTCCGAGAAGGCAGTGAGTGGGATAGAGTAGTTAGGCAGTCATGTATCAAAGCCTAGACTGTGACGAACGGCAGATATTCCGGTACGTCCGGGTAATGTGGATCAGCTGCATTGTCATCCGGCGACTTTTCAGGGTAGCCCGTCGGCGCAATCTCCCGACGAGCACGGAGACAGACCCTGTGCATTGCGAACGTCGAATCGAATAGTAACCGCTTGCGCCTCTTTTCCTCCGCCCATGCTGTGTCATCGGCGGTTGGAGTCAAAGAAATTACGAGCTCGTCAGGATTGGTCCCGGTCCGAGCTCGCTCAATATCCAGTGCCGTCGCACGTGCGGCGCCAATTTCCGATGAAGTAACTTCTCCCTCGAGGCCCGTCGTAACGTTAGTGTGCCATTCCGTGAAATATGCAAATGGCGACGGCAAGCACAAGCCGCAGGGGATCCAATCGTATTCCTCGCCAGTCGCATTGATGCCAATCTTCGAACGCGCATCCACAGGGAATTCCATCCAGTAAATAGGGGCCTCGAGCGAAATTATTGGACGGGTTTTGCGTAACCCTTGAATTTTGGTATGCGACAGGCGTGTTCAACAGATGGGACACTCTATGTCAACTTGACTTGTAAGGTGACGTCCGAGCATACAATTATCGTATGGCCACAGAGCCCTCTCAGGGAGGTTGACCCACGATGGGATCAGACTGAATTGCAGAGGAGAGACTACAGTGTGATGTTTTAATGCCAGAAAATCGGCTCGTATGAGATGCGGAGCCCACACTTCTCGTCTCCAGGAACAATGTATGCTTGTACGAGCAAGGAGGATGAAGATCGGAGGACGTGCAGGGAGCACCATAGCCGAGTGCAAGCTTTCCTTTTCGGAGAAAAAAGAAACATGTACAAACAAAATTCACGTGTCTCCTAGGGACACCTCTAAAATGCGCTCGGGGCAATTCTCTATGGATCGAAAGAATTTATAGGATTCTTGTGAGTACTTGATTCGTGCAATATAAAAGAGGCTTTGCAGATGAGGTTCTGGTCCTGATAGAATATATGCGCGAGAATAGGGGAGGCGCGACGGCTGTCGAGATACACTCAGTCGTCGTGCGGTGCAACGGACTGAGGTGAGTGTAGGTCTTATATATGATACAGAATGTAATAAAGCAAAAGGGGTAAAGCATATGGTAACGAACATACCACATGACATTGCACAGGAATAGGGAAAACTTGCCATACGCGTGAGGTACTGTGTACTCGGGGAATGGAGACTGTTATGCGCCGGTCGTGGCGTGTGCGCGTCGCTTGCACACCGGTGACTAGTCGGGCCGGATGAGATCGGGGTGGCAGCGCGCTTGCTATTTCCAACAAGTCCCTGGCGTGTTCACTCGAACACATCTTGCATTTTTCTCGTTATCTTTCAGACTTCCTAGCGTTTTCTGCGAAACGTCCGCAAAGTTATATCGCTCGTTCGCTGATATGTTCTTGCGTTTCAGACTGCCTGTCATGTCGACAGCGGAGATCCCGTACGTTCCAAAGGGGCGCCACAAGCACTTCCAACTGAGGCAAGCCCTTGGTCAACCCAACAAGTCCAACGAGGCTTACTTTCCCTTACAGAGCCGACTTGTTTGAGGCACAGCAGAGTAATGTTGTCACCATGATGGCAATCCAAAACCTGCCTGACCTCGCGTCCAAGGATGGACGTCCATAGGATCGTCTAAGGATCTTGTGATACCAGCATGCGCAAGCTGAGAAGGATCTCTTGAAATATTATATCACAAGGCAAGTCTCCTGCATGGCATACTAGGCAACCACGCTTGGTAGGTTTGCCGAAGCAGAAATATCATTGAGTCCATGAAGCTCCACTGGGCAAACGACCTGTATGTCGTGGAGGAACAGTTCACCGTAAACGTGAACATTTTCGTGCTCAAAGTATCATGCAGGCCACGCCTTCATGTGCTCGAGGCCGACCACCTGGATTGCACGGATCGTCTCGTTGATGATACCATCCTCGGCAATCAGATCCGAACAGTGGAACCAGTCGCTCTCGTGGGTGAGTTGCGTGGGCATGTTGGCCTTGTTCAGGCAGTCTGCGATGTGGGCCCCACTCTTGAAGGACCCCCTGTAGCGCTGACCACGCACGAAGGCATCGATCGAGGACAAGACACAAGTGACAAGAACGTACGGAGGTTGTTTGCAAAGAAAAGTCGATCCACGTCCGCGTTCCAGCTCGCATGAACTCTCTCTACTTCTGCAGTTGGCTGCGATACAAGTGAGGGGGAACATGTTTACGCGTTATCTCTCGTGCAGATCAGCACATGGTGTCACCTAAACGCTGGGCACACACCTCTGAATATTGGCTCAAACTTGCGATGGCGTATTAGCCCTCTGGCGCCGCACCGCACACTACGGTTGGCAAACAAGCAGTCAAGTGTCAGGTTCCGTCGCGTTACAGGTCCCTCACGGCAGCTTACTGCATGTATAATAGGAACTGTTCCGGAAAGATCTACGCGGGTCGACCTTGTGCTCGAGACCTAGCTGATTGCCGGTGCACTAACATATCCAGGTGACGTTCCGCCGAATTCATGCTTCGTCACTATCCACCTAGCCACGGGGAGGCGAACCAACAAGTAGCAACAAAGTTATCGATATGTTAGAGACCTGCCAAGCCCGAATATTCCCTTCAGATCCTGCATAACAGCTGTATTATTCGCAGCGTAGATCTTGTCCAGACATGCGATGACGGCTTGGGCATCGGGAGAACAGTGCTGGGATATATACATATTGCTAGATAAGTGTGAAGTAGCCGTGATAGCCGCTAGTGTGATGAGGGGACAAGCAGGCATAGAATCATGCAGTGCAAGAAGTGAAGGCCAGCGTCATCGCTTCCACTACAGGACACGACGCGCAACATGCACAGAAGATGCCAGGCTTTGATTGTATAATATCGGGCCCCTCATTGAGTGGACTTCGCCATGATCCAATTCGTCAGAGCACCCATGGGCGCTCTAACTCAGCGTTTCATCCATGAGGAATCATAGGTTCGTGGCGCTCGCCAGCATGACTTTCGCCGACCGAGATCTAAGGAGTAGTGTCCGGGCTGACATTATGACCTCCAAATATGGAAAGGTCGACATTCCGCGCAGAGTAGATGCGGTTATAGATGGCTTGTTGGATCGTCAGGGGTTCAAAGCTCTGCGAGGTGGGGTCGCCGTAAGGGCTAGAGTATCTAAGGAAGCGGTGCTCAACGGGGACGAAGCACTGTAGAATTTGAAACGCAAAAGTGGCCTGTTGGTAAAAGTATGTACGAGTCCTAAGAGTACGTCATTGTCGAATTGGCTAGATTTATCGCTACGAGAGGGTAAGCAAAGCGAATCGATCTTGCTTGGCGTGGACGACTACGTGCCCTGGGGGAAATAGAAAATAACCCAATCGCGTGTATGGCAGTTCCGCAATGCCTGAAGCGACAGAATACTCTCCACGGCGTCCAGCTCAACAAATATCGAGCGTAATGTATGGCAAGTGAAGTGTGACTTACTGCGAACAAGAATGGTGGCTGGGACTTGCTGCCTGATCAATGACGTCAGATCTACCTATGGCCCATTTATGGTGATGCTCACTCGCTGCAGGATTTGGAGCAGAGAGGATTCGAAACTAAAAGCGCATAACAATGCAGACTGACCTCGACTGATGAATCAGGGGAAAATCGAATCCGGGACACTCCTGGAACCGCGCACCACTTCGACCGATCGCTGGCACTCATACAACAGCTTCCCCGCTCCAGATACGCCAATATCTTGCTCAGGAATATCGTCTGACTGTTGTACCACCGCGCATCATGAACCAACCCTCGCGTGCTAGGGAACGCGATACAAATTCTTGCCGCCATTTTCGCTCGATCTCAACCCAGTCGAGCCTGTGCTTTCAGTCGTGAAAAAGCACTTGCGCACCAGTGGGGATTACACACGCCTGATCAACGACGAAGATGTAGGACGTGGAGATCCATATAACCTGCGTGCAGGGTCGTGACGCAAAGGTCATGTATTAGTCAGCACCTTTGAAGAGCACGCTCGACGATGACGAGGACCAACGATGCGTCTGCTCCGTCTCACTCGGAGATGTGTCCACACCTCCGCCGACCACACCCGCCACCTCCTCCGTGACCTCCTCCGCGAGACCGCCCAGTCCGTCACCGTCGTCACCGCCGTTCTCCCCGACGGCCTCCGCACACCCGCATCAACGTCGGCGTCGGTCAGCACGCCCAACTACCACGGCGCGACCCTCTCCTCGTTTTCCTCTATCGCGCTCGACCCCCACCCCCTCGTCGCCTTCTCCCTGCGCGTCCCCTCCCGCATGGCATCCGCGCTCAACGCGTGCGTCGCGTCTCCATCTCCACCCTCTTCCTCGCATTCAGCCCCGGCCCCGCCCTCGGCACACTTCATCATCAATGTCCTCTCCGCAGCCCAACCCCACCTCGCAGACCGCTTCGCCCGACCCGACCTCTACCCTCGCCCGTTCGCTGACCCGTGCGTGCACTGGACGCTCTCCCAGGATGGCCTCCCCGTTCTCTCAGGCGCGCTCGGCGCGCTTTCATGTTGCCTCGTCGGCCCCTCGCTGCCTCTCGCCCGGCTAGGCGGGCCGCATATATGTACGTCCGACGGCACGCTGATCGAGGAGGGAGCAGAGGCGCTGGAGCGTGGTGGAGAGGGAGACGTTCCCCGGGTGCCAGCAGGGACGG
Organism: Nevesoporus exiguus; assembly: GCA_038089155.1. NCBI lineage: Eukaryota > Fungi > Basidiomycota > Agaricomycetes > Boletales > Boletaceae > Nevesoporus > Nevesoporus exiguus. The sequence goes on from JBBPKI010000365.1 coordinate 8,337, forward strand.
GCTTGGCTTCGGAGTTGTTCATCGCGCGCGTGCTTCGCGTCGAACGCATGCCTTTACCAGAGGACGCCGAGCGAGACTCTGGTCTGTACGCGTTACCGCTTATCTATCACCGACGTCGATACACGACCGTGGAGGACCACGCGAAATCGTAGCTAGGGAATTCATTGTTGCTAGAGCGTAGATCAGAGTGGATATGGATACCAAAAGCCATCGCAGGTATACAGGTGTTCAATACATACATGACCCCACATATTCGTAGGATGTCTGAAAAGAGAGCGTTGAACACATTCACAACTTCATGACCGAACCGAACAATTCCCCGAGATCCACCCAGCGACGACCGCACTGATTGATATACTTGTGAACCGTGGCGCTCATGGACTGCAAAAAGCGCAAGTTCATATCTGCGAGGTTGTGAACATCGTCTAGGGACATTCCGTGAGCGCCCAGAAAACGAAAAGAAGAAAAGAAAACGAGTAGAAGACGTACCACGTGCATTCCCAGCCACTGCTTTCTTGGCCTTGTCTGGGTCGAACAACATCGCAAAGTAGCGCAACTGATTATACAACTCGACATCCGAGTACTCGAACCGTGCCGTCCCGTGACATCCCGGCCGCACGCAACGGCGACCATAGACGCTCATCGAACGCGTCCGGTGTCCACACGTCGAGTCGTCACAGACCGTCCACCCCTGGTAGTATCGTGCGATACACGCGCGTATTTGAACCTCTAGTTGTGTCTGCAGACTGCCTTCCCCGAGCTTGTAATTGCATGACGGGCAGATAGCACCAGAGGGTTGTAGGATCGACGACTGCATGCGCGCGCGCTTCATGAAGTCGCCCAATCGTACGTGATGGCGCACGACTCACCTCTCGTTCCCATATGGGTGAAAACGACATTTGCCCTTGGCACCCCCGACACCGGACGAGGAATGGCTCCGAATTCCGGAAACGTTCTACGTCGGACACTTGCGAGTCGAGCGTGGTAAGTGCGGAGCCCCCTTCAAACCATCCAGAGGCCTTGTAGCGCCCAGGATCGAGTCCTTCGCAACCGTCAGTTTAAGCAGCTTTCGAAATGCCAAGTCAACTTACCGAGGCATTCAGCCAGCCGTGCTCGGTCAGTCCCCTCAATGGGATCGCACAAACGTTCGATGGGTGGTAACACCTGGTGTGCCAAATAATGCTCGTAATCGATACAGAACTCGCTCGAAGCCTTCTTCAATTCGTCGGGGTGCTTTGCGCGATCTGCTTGAGCTCCTTTCGCGCTTTCGTCTCCGGGAGCTAAACAAAAGATATAAGAAATGACATCCCCTACGCGTGCGCTTCCACCCTTGGCCTTCAGACGCAGGGCAACCTGGACATGTGGCTGGCTCTTCGCATCTGGGTAGTCCTCTGGATTTTTTCCCAATCGCTATGAAATCACATTTATGGACGTCATAAAAACGGTTTACGGGTAGTCTTACCTTGAAAATGATGAAATCATCCACTTTCACCTTGCCAGACCGCACGTCGGAACCGATGGTGGTCAGGTATTCGTGGATGTTTTCTACCACGTTTTCTGCCGCCTCCCCCGACAAAATCTGGTCCAGGACATATCTGTCGAACCGCGTCCAGTCAAAATCAAGATGCCAAACGAAATACCGATATCACACACTGAGAGACGTTCTTCGACAAAGCGCAATATTCTCTGCGCTTCATGTCCAGACCTTTGACCTCTATGGAGGTGCGTGACCCATCCTCGATCTTGACGGCGGCGTATTTCTTCTTCTGCAGGAGGAGCAGTCGCGCGAACACGCTGTCCAAGTCGATCTCGAGGAGCTTGTACCGGTCATTGACTGCTTTTTTGAAGTCTGCCGAAATCTTGAGCGCCTCGGAGAGTTCGGTCACGTTGGAGTTGATGAAAACGGAATCTGTGTCTCCATAGACGACCTGAGGAGGAAAATGTCATCAAGGGCAGCCACGACAGGCACGAGAGATTATCACCCACTTCGAACTGCAAACTTTCGGCCAATTCACAAGTGTGTGTTAGAATCTCTCGACCCTTGAATGTCGTGAGGGCAGCAAGAGGACGAGCGTAGAATCTAGAGTACTCGAAGCCGAGACATCCATACATACTGTTAGCGGTGAGTTTGAGTGCTTGTTGTTTGATATCGTACTGAATCGTGCGCAAGTGTTGTCAGTCCTCGGCTTCGTACCCTCAGTGGTTTCATTACCTGGAGTAGCTTAGCATGGGTTATCGAGCGGTCCTTCATCAGAGATTTGACTTGTCTGCGGCGTTGCACGAGCGTTGCAATAAGCCGAGGCAGCACACCCTGAGAGACTTCGGAGCCTGGAAGGTCTGGAAGTTTGTCCTCCTCTCCCTCCTGGCGATATATCAGAAGGCAAGGACAAATGAGAACAGAGATCACGAACATCGTCTGGTATTCGTTCTATGGTCGTAAAATCGATGTTATACTCTTGAATGATACTTGGATACAGCGAGTTAAAGTCCATAACCAAGATGAACTTGTCCCACAGCCGACGTTTAGGTGGCAACACCAAACCACCCTTGTACTTATCTCGTTTACTTTTACTAGTTTTCGTTTCGCCGCCTTCACCGTCAGCGTCGTCGGGCTCAGGCTCAACCACCTTGGGAGCTTTTTTGCCGAAGGTCTTGTCAGGACAGATATACTTGAGTTTGTGGAACTCGTGAAGCAAAATGTATTCGTTGCGTTCTGCCCGTCCGCCGTTCAGGGTCTTATTCCTAGGAAGTTGCGTAGTTCGTTTGCCTCCGGTAGCATACTATTCAAACAGAAACTCACCAAGCATTTCCAGCGAGGTTCGTAAGTTGTCTGGTCAGTGGTAGTATCTGTACCTTGGACCCAATGGCCATCTGGAAATGGGCATCGAGTTCACAGTGCCGCACGAATGTCATCAGCATGTCCGGCGAGGAAACATTTCCGTCAAAGTATGCCGCAGTGTCGTCTGGATCAATGTCTTGTCGTTCAGATTTGAGATGCGTCTTGCACATCTCGGTGAGTGACCACGTAGTGGAAGAAATCATGCTCTATATTTTGAAGTAGATCGGCAAACATCATATGAGAATACGGATGACATACACGTGCACCATCACTGGCAAGATCACATAGTAATCGGCCGGATAGGAACTTGATATTCGTTCCTTGTCTTCCGATCGGAATCCATTTTGCCCTCCGGAATCGCCCAAGGCGAGACCAGTGTTCAGCACCGAGGTCTTTCATCCGTCCTAAAAGAACATCCAAGGAAACACCAAGGAACTCATGGCCCACCAAAACATCGGGGTCTGCTTTGAACACCGTGACTAGAGGGAGGCAAAGTCAGAATATTGCTTCGTCTATTAGCGACTGAACACTTGCCGAGAAGACTGTTGAGAAGCATACGCTCGTTCTGCATAGGCGATATCATACCCTTCTCGTTGACTTTGGCACGGCTCGCGAAATTAGAAGGGAATCTGTCCAAGGGGCGCACGAATGTATGCACCGAACAAGGTAGTTGCTCAGGTGGTGTCGGGTCATCCAACTGTACTAGGGACTAAAATCAAAACGTTTCCAGCTCGCATTGTAGATCGAACCCACCATCACGCCAAACCCGCCCCGAAACACAAACTATTTCCCGTTTATTGTCGCGGTGGTTCACCACTGTACGCACAGCTAGACTCATTATGGTCAGGGGTGGTGATTCCGGAGAACCGTCACCCATAGGGGTCACATCCTTTGGATCAGATACGTTTGCTTCAAGCTTACACCACGATATCTGCGCATCCAAAGTCAGCGATAATCAAGATGAGATGGCAATTCCCTACGCCTTGGTTTTCCACGATGGGGTTCTTGATTGTCAGCCAGCAAGGGCCCATAATCTTCCGCTTGAGAACAAAAAGCTCGAACACGCTTGTATTTGTGCCAAAGATTTTGTAGATATTTGGCGAACAAGCATCCATAGGAATTTGCGGCTCTGCGTGCAGTCAGCCCACACAGCTGACATGTCTGCTTATTTGCTCACCTTCATACGAGTACAAAACTTTCATCCACTCCGTTTCCTTTGGGATGTCCTTATAGTCAAAGGCATATTTCCGCGTCACCCAACGCGCTTTCCAGCCTTTTATCCCTATTTCTCGACGTATCCTCTCAAAGTCACTATACACATCCGCTTTCTCTGGTACAACGTCAGTCTCCACGATCTCCACTTCACCGTCTTCGGTCTCATCCTGGATAACGCGCAGTGGGCGGGGTAGTACGAACAAATTGCGCTGGATTCCACGAATAGATAGGCAGGCAGATGCCCAGGTATTGGAAGTTTTGTCTTTCACTTTGCCGATAAGATAGAGTTTACCGCCATGTTCGAGATAGTCCAACCAAAACATGTGTAGGCTACCGTCGTCCTCAAGCGCGCTAATTGATGTCTTAGAGGAGAACGCAGGCTTGGATCCCAGGGTATCCTCGGAGACAACAGCGAGGGAGTCGTACACGGAGAGCCATGATGGAGCAGCAAGCTCTTCCTTCTTGGGGGTGTTTGCGCCATTATGAATTGGTTTAGAGTCAGATTTGACAGCTGGTTGCGCCTTCTTTGGGGGGACAGGAACACTAGGCTTGACGTCAATGTCGTCGATATCCATGAAGTCATTCATATCGATGTCTGAAAAGTCCATGGACGCGTCCAAAGCGTCCTCTGAGCCGCTATGAACCCCCAACTTGCCCATACGTTCGACAGCGGGCGTCACGGCCGAACAGCCGTCGGTCACGCGTGGTTTCTTCTTGGGGCTCATCATGGAGGTGTAATCTTCGAAATCACTTGATGAGGGATTGGAGAATGGTTCATCGTCTGCTCCTCCATCGGACGAGTAAGCGTTATAAGTACTGGAGGTCTTTCGGTAAGGTACTGGAGAAGAGGAACGATCTGGCACAAGGTCGTCGGAATCCAAGACTGGTGAAGATTTTCGCTTCTTCGACCGTGTAGGGGCTGAAATGGGTGCCGCGTCAATGCCTCCTAACAAGTTAGCCAGGAAATCTTCCTCCTGCTCAGCAGATACGGCTGGACGATACGCGCTTATGGAGGGTTTAACAGCTGGCGGAGGTACCCGGGGTTTGACTTTTGCTTTCGTAGATGCTCCGGCAGCCTTTTTCTTAGCTGTTTGATGATCCAGAGTAAGAACACGATTAATAATCTGAAGGGTACGCACAGCTCCTGCGATTCTGCAGGTCCTCTTCCTCGTCGTCTTCCCCATCGGCCTCATCCTGACCAGTCCAATCGTCCATGCCGTTGTCCATATATCCACCCACACCATCGTCCACGACGAAGTCGTCCTTCTGAAGTCTGCCCTTGACGATACTCTTGTATTGTTCTTCGGTGACCTCGTCATACAACGCGACATCCCCCTCTGGCTGATCGACGCGTCAATAGACGATCGAGTATGACATGTGCTACCCACACCTTCCACTTCCTAGACCCACCATCTCGAACGCGCTTATACTCTGCGAGCTTATCGAGGCTGCCCTTTGTCCGTCGTGAGCGTTCTGCCATCGTCGTCGTCGCGGTCGCGGTTGATGAGCAATGCACGCCACAGGCGCGTGTTGGAATTCATACTCCGAAAATCGCGGAGATATTGATCGGCATGGATGCCGTGCATGCCTGGTCTGGAGGGAAATATACGACGGTGAACGATGTTGCCAGCGAGGGTCTTTTGTGGTCTCCGTCCAGCGTGGCGCATCGCCAGAACGCTTGCAAGGTCGTCGCATCAGGTGCAAGCGCAGCGACGGCTAGGTGCTCTTCGTGCCAACTCATCTGCTGCAAAGACGCAGAGTGACCCATCGAAATCACCGCTAACGCCAGAGACTTCGGAACAAAGCCAACTCGACCCTCCAGAGCCACGCCTTGCCATCGCATTCACATGTACAGCTGATGGGTGTAACCACCGTTCAGCACATACCTTCACCAGACGCGCATACGAACGCGGCATCGTGATCATTCAGTGTCCGAGTTGCAAGAACCGGTAGGGATGCACATGTCTATTGCTACTATACGCTCACCATGTATGCGCGCGGACAGGCATCTAATTGCGGACAATCTCGGATGGTTCAAAGACGATACTCAAGATGGCCGATTGAAAAATATAGAGGACATCCTGCGTGTCCGAGGCGAGCAGGTTCAGAGAGGATCCCTAGATGCGGACGGGCTCGTAGAAATCTCTGATAATTGACCTCAGTGAGTTCGTCTAGTCCTACAGGATTCCAACACTCATCATGTCATATAGTAGCCTTACTCATAGCTGTGCGTCGCGTATGATACCTATATGCCTAATTCCCGTTCCCTATCGAACACTAGTGACCTTTAAGAATCCCCTCTGGCTGACTGTGGTACGTGGAAGCGTCCCTCAATGGCCTATGAACGACCATCCGACAAGTAACCATTATTCTTGCTTCGCTTGTCACCCCTCGATGGTGAACTCATCCCAGCCTCCAGCTTAGCGCCGCAAACTTCGTTACGAAGCTCCACCAGACCCTGTAACAGCAGCTCCACTACTAGTCGGCAAGGAATAACGCCTTTCTCATCTCGCACGCCGAACGGCAAAGGGTGAAGATCTGGCACTTCAAACCTAACTATTATTGTCCTGCTCCAACTGCCAATTCATCTCTTTTGAACTGTACAGTGTCAACGACCCCTGTTGAGTTCCTCCACGCGAACCGTGTGAGCTCTTCAGAACACTCGTTAACCGTTACACATGCCGACCACGACAACACTAGTAAGACCAAATTCTGCGAAAACCTCTCCAACGTCAAAAGCCCATATTCACCGTGCTCGAGTTATCTTCAGATTGACCTAATATGTGTTCGTCGTCCTGATCCACGCGATTCCGTCACCTGTTTTCGCTTCAAGAAGTGGTGCATCACACCTGTCGTCTGTGGGTCTACTGGTGTTACAGGTATTTGCTCATCAACCTTGCATTACAAACACCATTAACTCTACTCTCCAGCCACTGCTTCATCGTCCTTTGCGATGAGGACTGAATCTATGGCGCACGATCTGCATTGCGCCCGGTTCGAGGCGACGATCGCACTTCGCGTCTATCCCTTCGGATTTGCACTCGTACGGTTCTTCTCGACCCCATTTAGCGAAGGGGTGGGAGACCGATTTACCTCGTCACCGCCTTTACTTCGGTGTTGTGCTATGCGCTCGCGGCAATGTTCATTTTAATATCCTCGGACTAAACCCTTATACTCATCGCGCTGCAGCTTTAATACTATTCAGTTAGCTATCGTCGCGCGTACCCTTGGTGGCGCGTTCGCCTCGACTAAAGCCACCTTGGTAAGTAGTACGAGTGCAGATGTCTGGGAGCCTGCCGAGGGAGTGCCTTTTTGTCCCCAGGACGTGCGCTGGTTGACGCATGAGCCCCATCAGGTGCACCCTTCCGATAACTTTCTTTACCCTTGTGAACATGACCTGCACAGGGTTTGGACCGATGGTATCCGGGCGGATCAAATATGACCCACGTCTTGGATGGAGATAGATTCAATGGCTTCACGCTATGTTAGTCTCTTTCAATCCCGAGTTAAATGCTTCCTCTAGTCAATATATGCCCCAGACTCAGTGGCGTGTACTTTGTGATTGCTATGCTCAGCATGAAAGAGACCCGTCAAAGCATCGTCCTGCGGCGTCTCGCCCAGAAGACGAGAAAAGAGACGGGATTTGAGGTACCGTGCGCGGGTGGAGGAAACGCGGCCAGCGTTGCGCGACCTTATTTGGATATCGATATTTTGCGCCTATCCAATCCGTAAATGTTTATACCTCGATAACAGCATTATATCCTCAAAGGCATCCACAGGAATCTAGCGGCACGCCTGTTCAAATCCCTTGCATGAACGGTCCTGATCTCTTTCATGTTCGGTGCGCAATCTCGGTTTACCTCAGCGGATTTGTTTGATTTCTCTGTTAGCTATGATCGATATGGGTCCTCTGCCTTGGCTGGGCAGAGCCTATGTCGTACGTCGTCATTTGGTTGTCGATGATCCCAAGTTCGCTTCACTGATGGACGTCTAGGCAACATGGGCAGCTTTGCCTTTCCGCTCTCTGCGCATCACATGCTCGCGGACCTCACCTACAAACGTTCGCAGGCATAGCCCTAGTTATCGTTCCGATCCCCTTTGTAAGTTGCCCTCTACGACCACCCTCGTTATACCCTACTGGCTCGGGCCATCAGGTAGTTCTCTATGGTTCCTCACGTCGACACAGCAAATTATACAGCAAAGTCACTTTCTCTGAACAAGACCAAGCAGGTACTGCCAACGCCAGCGACGTAAATACACATCTCGCTTGTCCTGCTAAGCTAACTAACTGCCTAGATCTTCGCTCGACTCGGCTGTCCAGACCCCTGACAAGTAAATCATGTCTGCCCACAAACGATTCACCAACTCGACGCGTCGAACACGAGGTTGTAATCGTATCATGGAATTGGTGCAGCCAGTATTGCCCATCGCCGTCATTCATTAGAACATCTGAAGTATACGAATTTTAACACTTTTTGTCTTCTTCTCGTTTCCCTTTCCTCCCTCCTTGATACCTCAACACCGCTGCCAGCGGAGGAGTCCCTCGCTCGGGATACTTGACATAGTGCCACGGGGAGAAATCCCTTGCGTGGCATACCCATCCTACTTCAAAATAAATATTTAACTCGTTCCCATCCTTGTCCAAGTTCAGATGTCCATTCGCCAAAAGTAATCTGAGAATTTGACAGACATTTAAAACTTAACAAGATCGCCGCCCGCAAATTCAAGCCTTTGAAAACGCAAGAATCGTAGTACTAGGTGTTACCCACAACGCATAGTAAGTGCACATCGTAAAAAAAACGTAAAACGTAAGCTTCGTGCTGACAGGTCCAAGGGAGTTGAAGGTCGAAATATCCATGCTAAATTCCATGTGATAACTAAATTTTGGATGGTGAATTTGTCCGAGGGTTTCAAATACAGAGAGATCGCTTGACCGCGGCCCTCTTGCATGATCCAGAAGCGAAGATGGAAGCCATCGATCCCCTTCTCTTTAGTACGCTCGCCATTTCGGCAACACCCTGCGAGGCTTGCAATGACTGCGGCGGAACGGATTTAGCGACTTTCTCTTGAAGGAGCGGAACAGTGATCTTGACTTTATGTCTCGCGGTACCCCGAGTCTGCATTTCCTCCAAGGCAGTCAACGATCGGTGTCGTGCGCGGCTCTCAGCCGCACCACCCGCGGACAGCGTTATCTCCACCACGGGACGAGGGCCAGCGACTTCTGTAGCCGAAATGGCTGCGTCGTACACCCAAACGCCAGTCGACGTTGGACTACTAATAGACTTTCTCCGCCCGATGCACCTCTTCTTCAACACGCGGCTGGCTTCTGGCTTGGTCGAAAGCGTCGTAACTGAATGTAGCTGCCTCGTTATGGATGGTTTAAACTTGGCCGAAGTGCCGAGGACGGAACGGACGCTACTTCGCCTCTCGCCTCGCTCCTTAATGCTCGCTGTAAGGTCCCTGGACATCGCGCCCGCATGTGCTTGCCTCATCGTGCTCGGTGGCTTAAACTTGGCCGAAGCACCAAGGACGGGCCGAATGTAGCTCCTCACTCCTCGCTCCTTACTGTTCGTCGTGGCGTCCTTGACGACGTCCTGAACCCGTTCTGCCAGGGGTTTGAACTGCGACTTGGATGTCTCCACCGCGTTCTTGACCTTTTCTACCCACTCGTCCAGATCGTACAGCTTGTGGAGCATGAGTTTGAACGTGAACGGATAGCGTTCGCCATCGAGGGGAAAGGTCGGTCGGTCGGCGTTCTCTTCGTCCTGGCCCCGGTCCGAGGGTTCCATCGTATCGACGCGTGGCGTCGGGTTTTCTGTTGTGAGCGTCGTGGAAAGCGCATCGACGAAGGTGTCGTGGCATGGCTTGGCCGTTGGCACGGCTTTCGTGCGTTGGGCATGCTCCTCGTCGCGTCTGGCGCGCAAGGAGAGGATCGTGGATAAGTTCTTGAGTAGGGGGGCGAACTCTGCAGGAACGTTGGCAACGTCTTCCGCGGAGATGACCTCGCTAGTGTCCACAGCAAGAGTCTGACTGCGTCGTGTCGCGACGCGATCGAACAATTCAAAGAGACGGGCAAACTCTGCTGTCTTAGAGTTGGCTTGAGCTACAGAAGGATACGCCATATCAGTTGGTCAAATTAGTGACGAAGCGGAAGGAGGGATTGCAAGGGGAATAACTTAAAGTGTTAATCAGGAAGGGTTGCTCTTGGAGGGAATGACTCCTTGTCACAGGAAAATCTAAGGATACATGATGTCTTTATATTGTCATTTATTGATGTTGCCACCGGTACTCTCGGATCCGTGGACTGTTGGCGCTTCCTAATTGAGGTGTGGACGTGACTGCGAGTGGCTCTTCAAAGCTTCACCCCGCAACTATCATGATCCCATTGTTCGTCCACACGATGTCCACCCGTGGTCCCACACCTTCGAAATCTGCTAAATAATCGAGAGCGCCACTTTACGCTCGTGATGCCAAACTTGGACAGGGTTCAGTACCTCCCTGACGACGCTGTTGGCGACTTTGACTCTCGAGACAACACCTCACGTGCTGTAGACGTCAAACTGTCAACATTGTTGTACATTGCCGACACAGAATTATGATGCACAAGCGTACAGGAGAGACGGACCACCGAGGATAGCGAGGACCAAGAGGCTACTGACCTCCACAGGGCAATTTATGTACGAGCGATCCACTAACCCCAAGGTCGTCTTCTTACCCGCACCCTCCCGCCACTTCGAAGAATGTACGTCTTGGTGGCCCTTTGCCAGTCCCCGATCCTCCTTTCGTCCTCGGAGGCAGGGCTAGATGCAAAAAAGGAACTCCAGCCGATCGTTTTCAGGGACCTGAGTTTCTGGGCGAGCGCGAGGCTGGCTTCCAGCTCACGTGTTCGCACATCGGGGGCAGAAATTATAATCGAGCAGATCGGGCACAATTCGGGGCCGTGGGGGAATGGTGGTACCTCACGGAACGCACCGTTCGCCGCGATTCCCAAGTCGTGTGAGTCTTCCTTATCTTCCGAGTAAGACACTTGCCTGGGGTGTGAGGTACCCGGGGATTCTGACTGACTGAGCACCGTTCCCATGGGTCCCTGAGTGCGGTTCTGACCAAAGGTAGTGCGCAAGGCACGCGAATATGCTCTTGGGCTATCGTAATGGTCGATATGGTTTTCGACCATCTCCTCGTTCGAAAGGAATAGACCCAAGTGGAGATCGGTCAACTTGGTCAGTTGTTTCAATGCCTTTGCGATCGCGCTCTACGTGGATGTTTTGATAATCAAGGAGATAGCAAGCAGAGAAACATACTGTCAACGATGCGACTGTTGAAAAATGACTAGGTATAGGAGAATGGACGACAGCCGAAGAGCTGTCTTCGAAGCAAGCCCAGCAACAAGACAAGTCGAGATGCTCAGAACAACTGAGATGAAGGGAAACCAGTCCTGGAAAAGCTCCAGACACCATGCTCAAGAGTGAGACATCAATGCGCCATAATTCTGTGAGCGCCAGCAAGGTAAGGTGGAGCATCGGTGAATTTGTGAAAGGGGTAATGAATATCTGAATCGCGCGAATCTTCTGTGTTGACCTGGCGTCCGCTGCAAAAGAAATGTGGAGGACCTGCAAACCGTTCATCAGGCTAGGTTTCCAAGGTGCGCTCGCGAGATCCCCGGATCGTGCCGCCAAACTCCTGAATGAAACGCGCTAAAAGGCGGTCACCCACGGCATATATGCGTTCTGCTCACTTCACCCAGCGAAGCCCGACGCACCCCCATGCAGGATTACTCCGCGAAAGCATGGACATATGCATGTTCGTAAGGGAAGTAAGCTGTTTTGCGGATTGCAAATTCAAAGAAGTCATGTATCTCCGTAAGGCCATCGCCCGAAACTGAGAGTTGACCTCCGATAAGGGTCGAAGAAGGCCGAACGAACGATATCGCCGATGAAAGAGCACGATGATGTATTCAATTAGCTCCAGAGGTAGAGCACGCCGTTTCGAAGCTATTGGATTGAGGTCATCAAGAGACTCCGCCAGGGGTGGTGAAGTAAACCTATGCGACGTCGGAGAGGAAGCAAAGAAATCGAGTCCGTTCAAGTCATCTGAACAGAGGTGGTCTGATGACTCTGACATGGTGGTCGACAAGAAAGAAGTGCCCCGAGGGTCATATCGTTTTATAACGTACAGATCACGTGTTTCAGGTGTCTTGGGCCACGTGACACTCATTGATTAACGGGGTACAAAGCGCGTGTTGACCGGGACACTTTAACTGTCACCGACAAACGGATGAGTGACCTAGGACCGCACAAACCCCCGAGTCAAGATGGGGCCACGAGTTCTAAACAGCTGAGCCCATTGCATGCCCTACAGCTCCACGCGTTCCTTAGTGCTGCAGAGGACGTCGAGGTGGACCCCGACACCATCGAGGACCTCCTGGAGGGACTCAGCGATGATGTCCGCACTGAAATGACTGAACTCGACAGTGACGATGAAACTTCAGACACGGAAGATCTTTCTCTCCTTGTACAGGAGCAATGCACATCTCCTGTCGTCGTAGACCTCAAGGACTGCGGCATCGAGCCTTCTGAGATCCATGCACTGGGAGAGGAAGGTGAGTAGGCGTGATGATTTGCGAACTGAGGCATTCTCTCTGTTTCGCTGTCACACTTCCCATAGCGCCACGTAACGCTCATGGCCTCATTCAGCTATGCATGCTTGGTCAAAGGACGAGATCCGGAAAATGATGCACCATCTCAAAGAACGCGGTATGCACTTAACCTGCTTATGTCATAATTTAGTGATCCACCTCGCTTAGGAATGAGTTCATTTATTCGAGAATACGTCTCCGCGCAGAACGTACCCGTTGTCAAACTGCTGTTTGCATTTGGCATTAACCTAGTGTGTCGCACCGTTTCTTTTTTGCCCTTCATTCACTTCAGTACTCTATATAGTGTCCGGAACTTAGAAGTAAGCGTCCGAAGACGCTCCTATATTTCCTTAGAGTGGCAATCTCAAGAGAGTGAGCTGAATGACAATGTGTTTGCGAAGCCCATAGACTGAACTTGGCCGACTAGATTGCACCTAAGAGAAAAACTTCTGCAATATAATACAATTTCTGACGCGGTTTCGCTCATAACTAAATCAAAGCGTATCATGGTGCTGACTGGTGCAGGCATTAGTACGCGACTTGTCTTCTCGAAACCACACGCAATTTTTTGAAAATCGCTAGGTGTCTCTTGCGGTATTCCAGACTTCAGGTCTCGGAACGGTCTTTATGCGGCACTGAAGGAGAGGGGTCAGTACGACCTGGATGACCCTCAGCAGATGTTCGTCTTCGCGCTTCATTGCTAAAATCATTGCTAAAACAGTTCCCGTAACATCACCCAGGTTCGATATACACTACTTTAAGGAAAATCCTAGAGGTGAGGCCACTTTCCCTGCCCTAAGCTATTCTAACTATCGCTCCGTAATATCGGTTCTTAAACTAGTATTCTAGTGAGTGGAGCATCTTTTATTCAATACCAGAAGTAATGCTACCGCTATTTGCAAGCTCTTTCGCCAGGTATGATCCAACTCCACTAGAAAAGAATCAAACTCTAACAGTTATGATCAAGTCAAATATACCCATCTAATTTCATACCATCTCCTTGCCATCGATTCATCAAACTTTTAGAAGACAAAGACAAGGTACTGTTTCCCTTAATGTCACGACCCATGGTCACAAATAAATTCCACGCCTGGGCTATCGTAGCTCCTTCGGGTGCGTGTACCCCGTATTTGGTCTAGTTTACCCATCGCGTCTATTTCACCAAATATTCACAGAATTACACGCAAAACATCGACACACTTGAGTCCACCACGGGCATAACGCGTGTCTTACAATGTCATGGCTCCTTCAAGACAGCCACATGCCTTCAATGTCGAATTAAGGTCCCAGGCAAAGAAATTGAGCGCGACATTCTTGACCAGCGCGTCTCGTACTGCAAAGCATGTCTGGAAGTGCACAAGACTGCAGAGGCGCAAAAGAGCAGAACTGCTAAGAAGAAGGGGAAGAAGAAGAACGAATGGGATGACGATAGCGATGAATGCGACGACCTACTCGTAGGCGTGATGAAGGTATTTCCCCGCACAGATCGGGAGAAGATGTGGTTTGACGTTCCTCGTAGCCTGACATTACGTTCTTCGGGGAGAAACTAACGGACGACTTCGATCAGGCCCTGCTAGACGACCGGGACAAGGTTGACCTGTTGTTAGTCATTGGCACATCACTCAAAGTCTCCCCCGTGTCCGAGATTCTGTGTGCGTCCGACTTCATGAGTTCGAATCCTTCCAGCCCGCTAACTTACCCCGGGCCCCAGCTCACTTACCACATTCGGTGCCGCAGGTTAGTGAACAGTCCAAGAGCCATTGGCATACAATAGATAATTCCTTTGCGTTAGATCCTCATCAATAAGACCCCAATAAGGCACATCAACCCTGACGTACGTCATCCGCACTCCCGCCTCCACAAAGAAGCCAACTCAAAGGATGTTTCAGATCATTCTCCTCGGTGACGCGGACGAAGTCGTACAGCATTTATGCGAGCAGCTGCGATGGGACCTTTCACCACCTCCAAATACCAAAGATGGACTCAAAGTACCGCGGTCCCAGATGAACGGAAAGAGAACTTCAAGTGAGATGATTGGTCAGGAGCCTACAAGGGTCCAAGGAAGGTAACGTGATCATGTGCCAAATATGGTTGACTATGCTCCTGACTACAGACAGTCACGTTTGGCTATTCAATGGCGCAGAAGGCGGTAAATGGGTAGAAAATATAAGGGAGAGATATAGCAACGGGGCGAACGGGACTACCGCTCTGTCAAAAAGCCGAGCCGAGCCCGAAATGAAGAGAGCACGGGTTAGCTGACGCTGGCAGAGAAGCTATCATGTCGCGAACAGCTTGCTTTCCACACTGTTCACCCACCTGAATGAGAGAAAAATGACGCATCAGAGGATGGGTTCAACACGACATGTTAGGGGTAAGTAAGATGGTATTATCGTCCGTTTCCCTCGAAGAGAACCTCTCCATTTCCCTGCACGGGTATAGTGATTTTTCCTAGTGAGCTTCGGCTCTGTTTTGCAGAATGACGTCCGTTCCTTCCCTGCGCGCTAACAAAGTTTGGTAAATGTGAGGAGGTGCCATTGGGATGATGTGTTCCCAACGAAGACACATAGAATTCCTCGTTGTTATCTTCCTCCTCCGTGAGTGCTGGATCATAGCCAGCAGGCACCGAGGAACGTAGACGCCAGTTCCGAATCCTGTTGAACGTGCCCCTGCGCAGATGCGTTGCATACGAGTACAGCAAGAACGCAAAGTAAAGCTACACACGACCCAACGGCCGACGTCCGATAAGCACGCGTCGGGCCGAACGTTTTAGGTCGATACGTCTCACCTTTGCAAGCCAAGACAGGACGATGACCGCGGCTGCGACGCCCTTTTCTTCGTGCCAGAGGACATTGGCTGCCGCAGCCAACTGCTCTTGTGTCATTGTATGATTTACCCCAGCACCGAGTCGAATTGCTTCTTGTGCAGCCGAATTGGCGACCCGTCGACCATCATGTGGGGTGTACACCCACCACACGACGGCGAAGAAGAGCGTCCAAGCCGTCGAAAGCATGTGATCGACGAAGAAGAGGTGTGCAAAATAGAGCGTCTGTTGCGCATTTTCCTTTTTTGTCCAAGCGACGAGGTGGAATGGAAGAACACACAATTAAAAAAAAGGCAAACAGGATTTGAACGACGCGAACGAAAAGACGAGACGGGGATGGGTGAACTCGAGAGAGACTGACCTCCTTGACTGCCTTGAGTCCCCATCCAAGTGCGACTAGGCCGAAGAGGGAGTACAAGTAGAGGCTGAGCTGAGCAAACGACCCTCCGGCGCCTGTCAGGACCGAGATGAGACCGTAGACACCTGCTGCCTTGTTAAAAAGCTGATGGCGGCGTTGAGCGATTGGATGCGCGTCGCTCCCGTCATGGGACTTACAGCGAAGAGGAGGGCGATTGTAACGCCAGTTTTGAGGTCGAGAAGGCCGAGAAAGGAGGAAACGGGCCAGAGCCGCCATTCAGGACGAAGCATCAGTTTCATATGCAGACATGTACCGAAACAAACGAGCGTGGTGTCCGGCGTGGCAGGAAGGAGTGGCAAGGCAGTCGCTGACTAAGCAAAAATGAATTGATCTCAGGCGTGCAGGACAAACTATCAAGTGCTACATATAAAAAATAAAATGAACGTCACTGTCAAATGGCTATGCTAGTCAATGGATTGATAAAAATAGATCGCAATGAACTTCTAGAGCACCAGCGAGCCATGACAATCGCTCCCAATCACAGTTTACAGGGGACAAATCTGTTCCTCATCCCAGTTCTCCGGGTTCACGCCCTGCGCGACAAGGAACACGTTGTTCGGATCGATCTCCTTTTTGATAGACAGTAGACGAGGGTAGTTAGAGCCCCAGTTGGCCTGAGTGAAGTCAGGTATGAGCATGTACGATCGCGTCATACAACCAAAGAACGGAGTGCTGACCTCGACTAAGTACTGCGCTAGGTTGGAAGGCGTCAACATGCGGACGGGCGCCATCGTTTTGGTCAAGTTCTGACAAATAGCTTGAATCTCAGACTACGGCATCCCATCCTGCCATTCTCCAAAGACGACAAGATCGACGAGCGTGTCACGCCATGCCAGATGAATCGCGTTGAAGTCCCCAGCGTGAGAGGACACAGCATCACCACCGTGTCTGCGAATAAGTCAATCCGACTAAGCTGAGAGGATAGACTGCCATGCACTGTTCGACACCGGCTCCTATGCTAGCCATGCTAGCCATGGCCTGAGAGAGCTGGTTGGTCGAAGTTCGGTTCGTAAGGACATCGGTGGAGAGCCTGCATCGTAGTTGAATCTGATGACATGGACAGGATCCAGAATGTTCACAAGCAGCTAGACCTCGTAGCTGTCGTACGGTGTCGATGCATTTGTCTTGATAGTGACGCCAGAAATTTGTGTAGCCTCGTTGATCCAGACCCCGAGCGTGGAGTTGGTGAGTTCAGTTGGAACACCGGTCGATTGACCACCGGCGTACATGAAATGAGAAGAGAAATTGGACCCATTCCAGTGATGAGTCCAGATTATCCAGGGGCCAGGGCCGAGTCCGAGTCCGATGAAATCGTGTCTGTGATCGCGAACGTCGCGAAGACTCGGCTGTAATAAATCATCGCTTACCCTGGGTTCTTGACATGAACCCTGAAATTGTACTGCGCGACAAACTCTATTGCAACTTGCACGTCCTGCACCGAGGTCGCGTTGACTCCATCAGAAGGCGCCCCTCCTGGCCACAAGAATTAGTCGCAATGTCATTGATGTAGCATTAAAAAGTGGCGTTGAGCTGCCAGTTGTCTGCCATGGACCCGCCAGGTTAGTCAGCAGTCCAAGGGAGACCTGGACGACGTCGAAGACGGGTTGCGTCAGATTAGCTGAGAGTGTAGACCATTCAGAGCTTGGTGGCCAGCAAGGGTCGCTGGTGGTGCATTTGCATCCTGACGTCCTCTTAGTGGCCAACGGGGCTCCTACCGCCGCGGTGGCGAGGAGAACGGACGCAGGGAAGAGCATTGGCTGAATTGTTCTGTTTTCTGAAAGAAACCAAAGTCTGGCTTCTTGTAGAACGAGAATGTTGCCCTTAGTTGCGCGAACAATTAAAACGGTGCCCGTACTGAATCGAAGGGGCAACTCTGATCGGGCACCCGGATTAATTCCCCCTAGTGAATACTGTAAGTAACAAGTGTAACTTACTGCGCATTGATGGCGTCGGGTACGATGCTCGGGTGGCGACGGGGATTTGGTCCGTAACGTGTGGTGCTGAGCGGG